>WNYA01003422.1:0-25633 GCA_019512145.1 Engystomops pustulosus | reverse complement strand
ACTATAATACTGCCCCCTATGTACAAGAATATAACTACTATAATACTGCCCCTATGTACAAGAATATAACTACTAAAATACTGCCCCTATGTACAAGTATATAACTACTATAATACTGCCCCCTATGTACAAGTATATAACTAATATAATACTGCCCCCTATGTACAGAAATATAACTACTATAATACTGCCTCCTATGTACAGGAATATAACTACTATAATACTGCCCCTATGTACAAGACTATAACTACTATAATACTGTCCCCCCTCCCCCAGTTTTGGTTCCTCCATTTGCTCCCCCACTCCTACCCCCCCCCCCGCTGCCTCCAGTTTTGCCCCTTCTCCTGCCCCCAGTTCTGGTGATTCCCCTCCTGCTGCTTCAGGTTCTACTCACTGTGAGCAGAGCAGTCTGTTCCGCAGGAGTCTGTATAGAGGAGGAGCCAGAGGGTCATGTGATGATGACATCACCACAGGTCCTCAAGCTTCCCCTGTATACAGCAGGAAGGTCCTGAAGCAGTGAGTTATCACACGTTATACTCCGTTTTTGCCGCGAATCGGGGCAAAAACTTAATAGCATCGCGACCCCTGTGTTTTGGTCATTTGACCCCCTCTGGGGTTGCGACCCACAGGTTGAGAAACGCTGATTTATAGGATATGTGATTGGCATACCTCCCAACATTTGTGAAAGGGAAAGAGGGATCTCCCTAAGCCACACCCCCAATCACTCCCTGGCCACGCCCCAAATTTTAACCATATTATAATAATAAAAATCATCTCAATAAAAAAAAAAAATTATCCTGACTGGGACTTGAACCTAGAACCTGCATTGTCAATGCACAATAATGACACAGTGCCCCCAACCCACTGAGCTATAATCTCAGTGACTATCTAGTACTAGAATTTTGGTAGCTAAGCCCTGTGACTGCTACTGTTACACTGACACAGATTTAATGCCTTGGTATATAGGGAGGGATTTTCTCAGATATGATTGTAATTATTGCGACTATTATTGTTGTTATTATTATTATTGAGACTATTATTATTATTATTATTATTATTATGGAGATGATGATTATTATTATGGAGATAGTTATTATTATTTTTACTATTATTAATAATCGTCTCCATAATAATAAAAATAATAAAATTTATAATAATAATAATTGTCTCAATAATTACAATAATAATCTCTGAGAAGATCCCTCTCCATATATCAGTGAATTAAGTCTGTGTCACAGTGTAACAGTGGCAGATAACACTTCTTAGTTACCAGAAATCCTCAGCTCTGGGCTTATAGCTCAGTTAGTTAAGGTTCCTGTCTACAGTGCAGAGGGTCCCAGGTTCGAATCTCAGCCTGGGCAAAACTTTATTTAATTAAATAAAGAGCTTGTGTCTGGGGAAGCCCTAGGAGACCATATATGGAGAGATGCAGATCTGAACCTGATGACATGGTCCCTGCTCTCCGCTATCCCGACACATCTCTGAAAAGGATTCCCTGCCCGATGTCTGCTCTGGGGAACCCTAGGAGATGCAGTGACCATATATGGATAGAGATCTGAACCTGATGACGTGGTCCCTGCTCTCCGCTAACCTGACACTTCTCTGAAAAGGATTCCCTCCCGATGTCTGTACAAGCCATTCTGTACTATCAGTTCTGGCTTTCAAAGTATTTACTATGTGGACACAGCGCGGGACCTGGGGGGAAAATCCGTGACAATCTAATAGCTGCCTGTGACGCGGGGCAGAGGTAAGAAAAACGTGACTTTCCCGGCAAAATCGGAACGGTTGGGAGCTATGTGATTGGTGAGGACAACACTAGTGCATCTCAGAAATCAGCTAAACAGCACCATTTCCAACAGCACCACTACAATGGGGTTGAGCAGAAAGAGGACCACTTTAACCAAGTAGCAGGCACACAAGCTTACATCAGAATCAGCACCAAATTGCTTTACTGAACACCAGCAGCAATCCTGAACTGCAGATCTGTGATCTCAGCTGATCCGCGAGGGTATAGGGTGTCGCTCACCCACCAGTCCCATTAATGTCTTTTAATGTCCTTAATGACAAGCACTTGTCACCTTTTTTATTTCAGAAATTGCCAGTCAGTCAGTGCCAAAGAAAGTCTATAGTTTATTTTGAGCTTCTTAAAACAAGCATCCGGAGAATCAAAGCTTAATGCAACAAGACTCCGGTTAGATAACCTCTTCCTCGACTGTTTCTGTCCCTAGGTTACTAAATCACATAAACTGAACTACACAGTGTTTATAGAGGGCCAGGTGCAAGCGACCTAATCTTATCTGCCATTTGTTTTAGGCAGCTGCAACTGTTGTTATCGGTTAATAAGTTACTATATTCCGTTTTTTTTCTGTTTGATTTTTGTATTTTCTATGACATTTATCTTTTGTGAGAGATATATTAATAATTTCTAAGCTGACATTATTTACCCCAGCTAACTGTAGATATGTACTACCTCTGGGGTGGCATCAAATCTTTGTCGAAAAGCATATGTTCTAATCATTTGAACTATTCTGTTTACTGCAAATCTGTCATCTACACACTTTTTCTTGTCTTGTGACAGATAAAGCCATATGTTTTATTATACCATAGAAAATGCTGTGCAAGAAATGTGTCAAATGTGTTACAAGGATCTGAACTTAAGAGAGGCATTAACCAGATGGTGAGAATGATAAAGGTATAAGGTAAATGGAATAAGTAAGAAAAACAACAATCCTGGCTTTCAACACTGAACCCTTATTTTTGTTTCCCAATACTATACTATACTACAGCTATATACACTACATAAGAAAGCTGTAAGTCTACAGCAATTTCTTCATTAGAGCAACCTCTGGCACATTATTATGGTGCTTGTACAAAAGCATAAAATTAGATATCTTTTTTAAAACATTTTAATGTGATTTTTTGATATTTTTTATTTCAAGATTAATAAAAACTCTACACCAAAAGCATTCTTTGCTTTTCAAAAATGCTACAAATCCGAAAAAAATTCTGCACCTTTAATTTTGGAAACTGGCCACGAAAATTCACTGCTTGCAGTATGTTGCCAAAAAACAACATAAAAAGAATGAAGCTTTTTTCTACAAAGTTGTACAGTAATAAAACATTGCAAATAGTATTGTTTGACTAAATGCATTGCATGAGCAAAAGATATTGTCACCACCGATCACTTATAACAGAACCAATTCTTCCAGTTAAACTTTCACAGTTTTTGAAACTAGACTGAGACAAGCTTGGAGGAGTCCAAATATGAAATCCCTAGTGGGCCTCCCGCTCCTCCAAGAGTGGCGCAATCACTCTACTTGACACAGATATTCAGCATACCGCATTTCAAACATCCTATTAATTCATAAAAAGAAATGTGTAAATTACTTTTCAATTTCTCCAGTTTTCTGAAAAATTTGAAAAGTTGCTTTGGTTGGTTGAGATGACATCCAGTCTTTAGACATCTAGTAAAAGTTCTTCCCAAGCTTCCCCTTTTCAGTTATCCCGTGGGGCCTCTTTTTGAATCGGCGTCACATAAGATTTTCATGTAGTTTTACGTGGTTGGGCACCAAGAGGGAATTTATTGATGGGCATCACTCAAATCTTTTCATGTAATCCTAGGCAGACTAGATGATGTTGAGATTTGGGCTCTGTGGGGCCATATCATGACTTCTTGACTTTGTTTTCTGCATACTGAAGGTAGTTCCTAATTTAATTGGAAGTCTGCTTGGGATTGTTGTCCTGCAGGGGGTTTCATGTTGGTGATGCTCTGGCTCAGTTATGTAGTGCTCTCAATTTGTCACTAGCCCTCAGATCCTTCAGAAGTTCATCAACTTGAAAAGCTTATTGCTTAATAGATACCACACCTTGACAGGTGTCATTGTCACCAGATAAGCAGTGTTATTAAAGTCACCTGTCAATGCTGTGTATAAATGTGACAGAAAAAGGAATACTGTGACCTCCATAGGAACCTCAGAATATTTAATAAATTGAAGAGGTAACCATCATAAGTGAATTAAGCCCCTCAGTAATGTTATTTTTGATATCTCTAATATATGTTGGGAAGTAGGTTTTAGTATTCATTTCTTTGGACTTGAATATCTTTTGCATCTTATAATGGTGACCCCTCCATTGAACATTCTTTCCTGTAAATATGTGGCAGTAATAAAAATTATAATAATCTGTATTTATATAGTGCCATCAAATTCCGTAGCACTTTACAAGTCATGTATCCTAATTTGGCTCTGTGCACAAAAATGTCAACTAATACGAGGTGAATAGGATATTTACCTACTGATTTCCGCTGATCAATGTAGACGGCTGAGTATAAGTCCTGCTTTTCCATTCAGTACTGCGGATGTATTGGAAATACCTGAGGACAATCCCTTTGGCTGATTTTGAGAGTTCTGGAAATAAATGAGTACCATATTTTTCGGACTATAAGGTGCACCGGATAAAAAGGCGCACCATCAATAAATGCCTGCTAAAACCTTTATGTTCATATATATGGCGCACCGGATTATAAGGCGCACCTGATATAAGGATGAATGACCAGCAGGTGGCAGACCTGTGCACAGTTTAAGGCAGCTGTTGTCTGTAAGTATGGTTCATAAATAAGGCGCACTTGACTATAAGGCCCACCTTTGATTTCTGAGAAAATCAAAGGATTTTTTAGTCCGAAAATACGGTACTGTGTTTGCCAGCTTCCTGCACTTCCATAAACAATGAGTATACCGGTCCATCAATTAGGGAGAATACATATGATCACATAATTCTTTGGAGCAGCTGATTGAGGAGGGGTACACATGATTGCATAAACAGGTGTTTTAACCCCATAGCGCAATAAGACATAACCTTACATCTTGCTGCACATGTGGGAGTATGAAGAGGGCTCACGGGCTGAGCCCTCTTCATACTCTCCGGGCATTTGCTTCATAATGAAGCAAACGCCCGTCGTTAACACCCGCGATCGGTGCTGATCAGACAACCTAGGGTTAAAATCACCCCCCTTTCCCTAGAACTGAAATAAATAAACAGTAAAAATCATCACATTAGGTATAACCACGTCTGAAAATGCCAGATCTATCAAAATATAATAACCGTTTTTCACTGCGTTTAACCTCGTAACGGAAAATAGCGGCCGAAGTCACAATTTGAAAAATATAAAACATTCTATAAAAAGTGATCAAAAAGTCGTTCAGTCCTAAAATTAAAAGCGTTAAAAATGTCATCAAAAGTCGTAAAAAAATTACACTACCCACAGCTCCGTGCACTGAAGTATGAAAAAGTTATTAGCGCAAGAAGATGGCAAAATGAAGAAGACAAGATGGCATGTCTTCAGTAAGACTTCTAAATAGGGGTTACCTTATAGAGGAGGCTTTTCAGAGGGCAAAAAAGTCTAGAGAGTCTCTACAGGGAAGAACTAAAACCCTGAATAAGAGCAGGTCCAATACATATAATGAGAGGTTAGTTTTTTCCTTCAATTTTACACCCCAAGCTGAAATAATTAAATCAGTTATTAGGTCCAACTGGCACATAGTCGAAGCTGACAGAGAGTTGAATGAAATAGCGGACAGAGGACCGTTAATAACATTTCGCAGGGGTAGGACAATAAAGTCGGAATTGGTACACAGCGGTTTTAATCCCATAGGAGATAATTGGCTGAAGAGCTCAGTACCAAAAAGGAATTACCAATGTGGGAACTGTAACCATTGCCCACAATTTGACAGAAATAAAGAAGTAAAGTGTGGAATTAAGATCAACCAACTCATAACATGTAGAACGGACTTTGTGGTGTATATAATTTTTTGTACATGTTCCAGATTCTATATAGGAAAAACTATAAGGAAACTTAACATCCGCTTTACTGAACACCTAAGATCCCTTAGAACAGGCCATGGGGCCCCTAGATTGATCGAGCACATTCGAACACACCACAACTCAGACCCCAAATCGTTAAAATTTGTTGGCATAGAACGGGTCCCGATTCTACGAGGAGGTGGTGACAGGCACCGTCTTCTGCTGCACAAAGAAGGGAGATGGATTCTACAGACGGGGGCCCTAGAACCAATAGGGCTTAACAATAGAATAGACATGAGTGTCTTCCTATAGTCCAATAGTCCACTTCCCATTAAACTATGATACCTTAGAAGTATACACAGTTCCTTCCAACAATTTCATCTATAAGAAATTAAATGTAGTTGCTATGTGCATTTGTTCTCTCAGTGGGAGCGTCTCAGACACGCTCATCCCACGTTTCTTGTCACTACGTATTTGTGGCATTTAAATTTTTCACAAATGGCTAAACCACCCCACAGGTCTCGCCCCACACCTGCCTTCATCTGATATCTCAGTGTCTTACAATGAGTACTAAGTGGTCGGATCCTGCGGCATAAACTCATATGCTGCATAGAGTTTCTATAGCAACCACATAACAAACTTAATCCAGTACTACCAAAGCAAACTATCGCGACATTGACGTCACCCCTGCGGAGCGTTAACTGATTGGGGAATGGTTCGAGTGCAGGCCATGCCCCCAGAAGTGCAGCCTGGCGGCGGACGCCGCAGGGCCAGAGCCATTTTGGGGTTGGCACTGCCATGGCCATCCACCCGTATAGGTAAGCGCTTCCAGTGAGGAGACTGCCGGAGCGCGATCAGCGTGCGGTAAGTACCTACAGTTATGTGTATCTCAGCTTTAGAATACATTAGAAGGCGGTTCCCATGTTATCAAACAGAGAAACTACTAAGTTTCGTGAACACCAATAGGAAGTTCACAATCAATAGGGGCGGGCCTCCCGGGAGGTTTAAAAGGCCATAAGGTTATATGTGTTTGAATAGACAAGTCAGACGAAGCGCTGCGGCGCGAAACAGCTGTCATGTACCTTGTTTTATCGTGAGTCCCTGCGTCTATCCCTCCCTCCGTGTATATTGACACGTCAATTTTTGTGTGAGTATTGCTAAATAAACCGGATTGAAAAAGAAGATTTGCGTGAGTGCCATTCTACTGTTTCCTTCACATACATTTTCCGAACGTTTGCTTTATGCAGGAATGTTTTTTTTAAAGTGTCCTTTCATTTTTGTAGGATGTTATGAGACTTAGAATTTTAGGTGCGATTTTTCAAATTTTTATTAAAAATGCAAAATCATACTTTTGATGGACCTGCTCAGGTTTCAAGAATCTTTGAGAGGCATAAATAATCGTAAAACCCCATAAATTATCCCATTATAGAATATACACCCCTCAATGTATGTTAAACAACTTTTATGAAGGTTGTTAACCCTTTAAGTTTTTCACAAGGGTTAAAACAAAATGGAGGTTCAACTTTGAAATTGTAATTTTTTTGGCTTAATGAATGTAATTTTCAAAAAATGTACACATTCACAATTGAAAAAATAAAAATGCTACACAATGTTTCATACCCAATTCCTCCCGAGTACAGCAATACAACATATGTGGTGGTAAACTGCCATATGGGCACACGTTGCTGCATTAAAGGGAAGGTGCGACATTCAGAGCAGATTTGCATTGTCTTTACTTTTTTGGGGTAATTTTTTCCTTATGAGGGCTGATTTTTTTTCTGCAAGATGTACCCCATCTGGCAAAAAAGGGCTGGTAGTTTAAAGCAATAATATCTGGTGACAGAGTCGCTTATAATATTCCCTTATTTTGTCCATTATTTCTTATTTTTGTAATTGAATACATTTTTTATTTCCCATTGCTTATATAGGGGAAACATGACACATGCTAGAGCAGTGATGGCGAACCTATGGCACGGGTGCCAGAGGTGGCACTCAGAACCCTTTCTGTGGGAACCCAGGCCTTCACCCCAACACAGAGTTTGCCAGGAAGGACTCGAGGCTTCCTTCTGTGGTCCAATACAGCCCAGAACGCGCCATTCTCAGCATCATTTTAAAGCAGCATGACTGCCAGGACTACAGGAGGAACAAGAAGGTGTGGATAGAGAGAGATTATTTTTGGAGCTCCTGCTTGAACCTGGATTCTTTCTTTTCAGGGGATCCTGCAAGGAAGCTACAATCCAAATTTCTCCATCATATTTCATTGGTGAATTTAGGATGACAATGCGATTTAAACCTGTGATAGAGCAGGGGTCAATAAGTTACTGCTTAAAATGTCATGTTGGCACTTTGAGACATATAAGTGGGTTTTGGTTGAAATTTGGGCACTCTATCTCCAAAAGGTTCGCCATCACTGTGCTAGAGTGTTGTAAACCTCTTATATGATCTTTAGTTCATACATATCTTTGCAGAAGACTTGCTGGAGTTAGAAGGTTGTTCAGTTTGTTGGATGTATGGTTGTAGTCTTAGCAAAACACATAATTTTCGTAGATTTAAAAACACCTTTTCTTCAACTTTTTTTTAGATGTACAAGTATAGCAATTTTCTTCACCTTTTTTCCTTTTGTATTTCCCAGGAACAACAACATGACACCGTTTGTATTTACTGTATATACCAGTGATGGCGAACCTTTTGGGGACCGAGTGGCCAAACCTCAACCCCTATGCCCACTTTTTTATCGCGAGGTGCCAACCAAAAAGTAACTTATTGCTCCCTGTTCTTCAACAACGTTCAATCATACTGACCTCTTGCGGACACCAACATAGTAGAAAAAAAAGATGGAAAATTTGCATGATTGTAGCTTCTTTCCAGTTTCCCTCTGTACACAGAGAATCATGGGGCCAGCAGGAGGTCCTCCAAAGATAATTTGACACTGACTACACATTCCCCTCTTCCTACAGTCCCATTTACCAAGTATGTATCACTGTAAGATATCACTGAAAGAAGCATCTTTTAAGTTGTTTGGAACTGCAGGTAAATTCTTTGAGTCCTGTCTGGAGTGTTGGGGTGATGGCCCGGGTGCCCACAGAAAGAGCTTGGAGTGCCGCCTCTGGCACCCGTGCCAGAGGTTCGCCACCACTGGTATATGCATCGGAAAGGTGAGTAGAAAGTTTTCTGGGTTTTTTTTTTGGCTGGGCAGGGGGCTGTTGGCTATATACTGGTAGACAGGCACTGGTTATATACTCGGGATGCAGGCACTGGCTATATATTGGGGGGCAGGCACTGGCTATATATTGGGGAGCAGACACTGGCTATATATTAGGGGGCAGGCACCGGCTATATACCAAGGGGGCAGGCTCTGGCTATATACAAGGGGGCTGCTGGCTATATACGGGGAACATGTGCTTGTTGGCTATATACTGGGGAGGCTGTGACCAATGCATTTCCTGTCCTAGGCTTATACTCAAGTCAATAGGTTTTCCCAGTTTTTGGTGGTATAATGTGGTGCCTCGGCTTTTACTCAAGTATATACCGTATTACCTTAGGGCATATGTAACTTTATAGAAAAATTGCTCCTTCATTTGAAGTATTTTCTACTATTCAATACAATAACAGAATATTATGATTTGTAAAGCGCTATGGTATTTGATGACACTTTATATATCAAAATTATTATTAATAGGGTATAGAGTTGGATGCTAATGTTTCTCTGTGTAGTATCATGTTGTTTTTCTTTTTTTTTTTTTGTGCTTGGTGACAGCTGCTCAGCATAAAGATATACCACTATAGTAACATTTAGTTGCATTAAATCATGACCGTGAAAAATTAAATTCTATTATCTTTCCATAGAAAAGAAGGCAAATGAAAATGACATTATGGAATGCAGTGTTTTCATGTGAAAGAAATACACAGGAGCAATGTGTAATTCGAGTGACTGTAGACATTGCGGGTCACTGCAATTGGAGAGCTACTCTGATTGAATAATGTTCCAGCAAAAATTCTCTACAAATACAACCACTTCTACATGTTGTCAGTTACACATTAATTCTTTTACTTTAGGGCTTTTAATGTGATGAGTTCAGACAGCAGTCTCTTTCGCTTGGTATTCTTCAGCATAGTCAAAACTTTAATGACAGTCCTGAGATGTAAATGGGATGGAATTGTCAGCATAATTGGCTAAAAGCATGCAAAATCCTTTGCTTTCAGCTTAAAACAACAGTCGAGAAAACATAGCAACATTAACAGAAAGGAACAGAAGGAAAAGAGGACACTGATATATGTCAACTGTTCTTACTGTAATGATTTCCTAAGTGAAACTCAACTACTTGAACCTACAGTCCTCGTTTGTATTCATTCGATGTACTGGATGACAAGGATAGCATACATTTCAGTACAGTCGCCCATACGATCAAATGCATAAACTGTGATCTTATTCTAATTATAAAGTGGAAATTCTGACATATCTCAAGAACATCTTCAATTCACTTGAGGAATAAAGTAATGTTGTCTATGCATCATTATTACCATCAGTATGCTTTAAAGCAAGCATTAATGGCATATTCAGGACATGAATAAATATCAGTGTGATTTTTTTTTTCAGAATATGCAGAATAAGAGTTGTTTAATTTGATAACACAGTGGATATATAAGGAAAACAAATGCTTTAAATTTTAGCCAACTGGAGCGAAACGCACAGTTTGATTGGCAGCATCAGAGGTAAATGATAACTTGTTTGTCAAATAAATTGAAAGACAGAAAGTAATTTTTCAAAGTTAGATGTTGGAAATGTTGTTCTTGCCATACCCATCATCTAATTTTCCATGCACTATATACAGCCTTTTTCTGCATACATTTTCTAGTGAAGTATTTCTAAATTACATGAAAAGTGTTTTCAAATATATTTTTGTTTCCAGTTGAATGCAAGAAGACATCTTAGGCTATATATCTATGTATTTACCCCAGGGGTAATCCCCCAGCTATTCCATTAGCTTCAGAAACAAGCCCACACCACTTGTTTCTACTGCTGCATCAGCTTCTGCAGCATTAAATTACATGTCCCTCATTTGCTGCGGATCATAAATGTGCAGTAGAATACCGTATGACAAATCCGCAGCGAATGCGTAACATGCACATAACTTTACTTATCAAACAGGAACTATGGGTTCATTGTTGTAGTCATCTAAACCTCTGGTCTTATTATAGAGAACCATAAGAAATAGTGATAGCAGAACTGACCTTCAGTACCACTTTTAGCATGCAATTCAACCAAATCACTCACCTCATTAGAAAATATTTGCCCATCCTTTGTCACAATAACACTCTCTCTGACATTTTGAAAAATGGAATAAATACAGTAGCTACGAAAGCTACATCATTGGGTCCCAATACTTTTTCAGATCAAAAACAACATAAAACATGGTTAAATTACAAAGGTAGTTACAGTGGTGACAATAGATGCAACCTTTACAAGTACATGGTCTAAAGCAATACCTTTACATCTGTGAGAACTAAAGACATTTACAACATTAAGTTCTTTCTTAATTGTAACTCGACATACGTGGTCTATTTAAAGGGGTATTCCGGGAATATGAATGTCTGATACAAAAACCCATAATACTATAAATAAATCAATATAACAAAACTCCATGTCATTAGTTACAAATAGTTTGATTTTATGATTCACAAAGTCTACTGCATCAGGTTTTATATAATGGCAATTTGCATATACTCCAGAATGTTATAAAGAGTGATCAGCTTAACAGCAATTAATTGCAAAGTCAATATTTGCCTACAAAATGAACTTTTTCCCCCTAAACACATTTCAAATTCATTGCAGGCCTGCCTTAAAAGGAGCATCTAACATAGTTTCAGTGATTGCTCCATTAACACAGGTGTGGGTGTTGATGAGGACAGAGCTGGAGATCAATCTTTCATGACTAAGTAAGAATCACACCACTGGACACTTTAAAAGGAGACTGCTGCTTGGCATCATTGTTTCTCTTGGAGCAAGGCCTGGTGTCAAGGAGGGCAGCAAAGAAGCCACTTCTCTCCAGAAAAAACATCAGGGACAGACTGATATTCTGCAAAAGGTACAGGGAGTGACTGCTGAGGACTGGGGTATAGTCATTTTCTCTGATGAATTCCCTTCCCGATTGTTTGGACCATCTGGAAAACAAATTGTTTGGAGTAGACAAGGTGAGATATACCACCAGTCATGTCTATGTCAATAAGAGGAAAATCCCTGGCGGGCACAGTCCCGATGATGTCGCTGACAGCTCAATACGTAGCCCGGTTATACAAGGGCAGGAGTGATCACGGCAAGACTTCCCAGCGGTGCTCTGTCAGTGTGTACAAGAGAATGTCCATACATAGTTATAGAAAAAGATGATGGCACTCACCGGTTCCATATGCAGGAAAAAGCGTCCTTTATTGGTGAAAAAGCATGCAGGGGGGTAGACAGACAGACTCCGGCAATGGGGCCGTTTCGCGCACTATGGCGCTTTCTCAAGCCGATGGCCCCGCCCATCCACGTCATCCAGTCATGTCTCATGCCAGCTGTACAGCATCCTGCAACCATTCATGTGTGGGGTTGCTTTTCAGCCAAGGGAGTCGGCTCTCTCACAGTCTTGCCTAAAAACACATCCATGAATAAAGAATGGTACCACAATGTCCTCCAAGAGCAACTTCTCCCAACCGTCCAAGAGCATTTTGGTGATCAACAATGCCTTTTCCAGCATGATGGAGCACCTTGCTATAAAGCAAAGGTGATAAATGGCTCAGGGAACAAAACATAGAGATTTTGGGTCCCTGGCCTGGAAACTCCCCAGATTTTAATCCCATTGAGAACTTGTGGTCAATCATCCAAAGACGGGTGGACAAACAAAAAAAAAATCAAGAAATGAAGAAATGCAAGCATTGATCAGTCAGGATTTGGTCCAGAAGCTGCAAATGTTGATTTGCTGCACTTGTATTTCTGTATGTGATAAAAACATCTGACAAACACACATAAAACCAGAGGGCAACAGATCATGTGATAATATAATATTTGTGTCATTCTCAAAACTTATGGCCATGACTGTAGAACTAAAAGTCTCATGATTCTTTATTTCTCAGTAACTCCTCCTATGCTCTGCTCCCAGTGATGATGTAGCAGACTTCCCTGCTCTATTACCATAGTAATGATGTGTAACTGCCATCACTGCACATTACCTCACTGAGATGGGTCTCACCATACTGGATGCACTGCAACCAACCGACTACAGCCAAATATAGTGGTGATCACATGACCTGCCCAGGCCGGTCCAGGACATGTGATGTGGACGTGTGACCAGCAGCCATCTTCTGTCCCTTGTCTGCTCTGCACGGAGGTACTGATTAACGGACTGATTAAAGGGCCAGTAGCATTTTAATTCTTCATTACAGTCTATGTCATCAGCATTTTTCTGCTTAGGGGAGCAAAATTTTAAATAACAACTAATTACATATTAGCTTATATTTTATTTGTATATGAATTATGCTGATTCCTGGAATACCCCTTTAATCAACTGCTCTACATGTGCATTACAATACATTGGTTAAAGGATCCGCTTCTTAAAGGTTTGTATAGGTGAACACATCACTAGTGCAAACCCCACTACACTTGAAAACACTAAGAATATACCGGGGGTTTCAAACATTTTAGAGACAAACATGCTAGCTCTGTTTCAAGTATGGCAGTCATTGTTATTGAACAAGTGCTGTATCCCAGCGGATAAGGGGATTGGAAAATAGAGGCATTCTGGATTTTTACTGTGGACACTACTTAAGGCATTACCCCAAGGGCTTAAACTTTAAACCAGATCTAATATATTTTTTTTAATAATGATTCTCACCTTCACGTGATATATTCCGTGTTCCATGGAGTACATCCTTTTTTCCTGTGGTGTCACACGCTGTGTTGGACTGTCTGTTCCACATCATTGACTATTAAAAATGTAGACAAGAAGACACTAGGTAATAAGTTATGATTCAGGACAGTGTTTTTGTTATTTGTGTTGTTTTTGTCCATGCCATTGGATATATTATCAATTTTAGCTTATAAAGTTAATAAAATGTAATTTTTGGACTTTTTTTCTTTTCCAAAAATGTATTTTGGAGTGCTGGACTAAACATTGCACTTGTTGCTAAACATTGCACTCCCTACCTACAGCCACCCAGAAGATACTGCCAACTGTAATCTAAATGCTCCATCTTTTTTCTTTTTTTTTCATAAGAAAAAGTGATAGTGTGTGGAATGCATAGGAAGTTGTCATGACAGGATTGGTTTTGAAGGCCTACAGGGGTGAGAAGTGTTGTAGTTGCAGAAATAAAAAGACAGAAGAAGAAATGCAGCCTTGTCTTGTAGTGTAGTGTTCCAATAATTTTAAATGAAATGTGTCCAAATACTAGGCCTTCCATCCGTTGCTACAGTGGGGAACTCTGCGTCTTGGCAAGAAGAATAAAAGTTTTTGTGGTAGAATTTTGATTGATGGCCCAAAATCGTCCTGACTCTGCAACAATCAACTGTTTCGGCCGCGGAAATTCATTTATCTCTGTCTGTGACCCTGCGCCTAACTTTCTTTCTTGTGGGGGTTGGACTTGTGTAATTTATCTTACATTTAAAAAAAAACATTGCAATAACGTCTTAAGCTATCCAAATCATTAAAATATTGTGATTTTAAATATGCCCACATCTACATTTTAAAGATATATTAGGAGCAGCACTGAAAAAAGGTTGCAGCAAACTTTGCTGGGCGGGTCGCAAATTTTTAAATAAAATATTTAAATATTGACATTTTTATTGCTGCCATTTTGCTTACTGTACAACATTTTGATCACTTTTTATTAAAATTTTTGTGAAATGATAAAAAGTGGAGGTATGATAGATTGGCACTTTTGGGACATGGGGATACTTAATATGTTTATGATTTTTTTTTTAATTTATTTTTATATGAGTACTAGGGAAAGGGGGTAATCCAGCTTTGCACTTACAGCCAGAATTTAAGTGCTGCTGTCATATTTGACTATGACACTTAAAAGGTTAACACTAGCGATGGCTCAAACAATTAAATGTGGGTGATAGCCATGGTTGTCTCTTGTAGTCTCTTGCCCAGTATGGAAAGAGCTCACTCCATGAGAATATTGAATGAAAAGAAATATATATATTTGGAGAGAAAGACATCACATCCATGTGTTATATAATTATATAAGTATAAGCTGATGGGCTAAATAAATAAATTGAATTCAATATTCTTAGTAAAATTTTTATAAACTTGCATGAGCCCACTAACCTCTTCACATAGACATCGTTTTAGTTGGTGCGGCACCACATGCTGCCGAAACACGGCACCGGCAGGGACCAACAAATCTTTAACCCCTCTAACGACCTGGTCCTTTTTAGTTTTTTCACTTCCATTTTTCACTCACCACCTTCAAAAATCTATAACATTTTTAAGTATTTAAGGCCCACTTAAATACCAACGATTTGGGCCTTTACTTTACTTATGAAATCAATCCCAAGGAGTTAACGTTCTCGGATGTCAAAATTCGTCTGACGGAGTCTGGTGCTCTGGAGACTCAGATTTTCAGAAACCGACGTCCACAAATAACCTTTTGAGGTGGCAAAGTTGGCACCCCAAACCTCTGAAGAGGGGTATCCCAAAGGGACAATACCTGAGGGTCCGGAGAAATTGTTCCTCAATGAGTGACTATCTGGAGGCATCCAAGGACCTTCAGGGGCGCTTCCTTGAGAAAGGGTAACCGTCCGAGATTCTAAAGAGGGCACACCAACATGCACTCAATCGGAGGAGGCATGAACTACTAGTCCCAAAGCAGAAACCAGTGACAGTGCAGAATAAGATGAGGATCATAGGGACCTTCGACAGGGGTCATTTGGAGGTAGAAAGGATCCTGAGGGACAATTGGAATATCCTCAAAATGGACAATGATATTGCAGATGTCATTAATCCATATCCATCGATCATGTAGAGAAGAGGCCAAAATATAGGGGACAGCCTGGTTCACAGCCACTTGAAACCACTAACTGGACGAGGTACCTGGCTTCCCGAAAAACCAGCTGGTACCTTTAAATGTAGTGGATGTAAAGCATGTGCATATATCAGCACGGGAAACACCTTCTGAAGTACAACCACAGGCAGAATCTTTAACATCAGACAATTTGCGAATTGTAAAACAACGGGAGTGATTTATTTGCTCACCTGTATCTTCATGGTCCAGTATGTGGGTCAAACCACAAGGGAGGCCAGGAGACGATTCAGGGAACACATCAACAATGTCAAGAATCAGGATGATACATCGGTATCCCTGTATGTGTCAACAGCACCATGGGGATCACAAAACCCTACGATTCCAAATTATTGAAGTGGTTGAACCGTCACCTAGAGGAGGTGACTATGGACGCAGGGTTTTTCCGCTCATTTCTCGCTCTCCAACTTCAAAAATCCATAACTTTTTCATTTTTACGTGTACAGACCTGTGTGAGGTCTTATTATGTGCGTAACAAATTTTACTTTCCCGTAATGTTATTTATTTTAACATGCCGTGTACTGCGAAGCTGAAAAAAAATTCCAAATGTGGAAAAATTGAAAAAAAAACGCATGTGCATCACGTTCTTGTGGGCTCAGTTTTTTCGACTTTGACTGTGCACTCAAAATAACACCTCAGCTTTACTCTTTGGTTCGGTGCAATCGCGGTGATACCAAATTTATACAGGTTTTATTGTGTTTTAATACATTTTCCAAAATTAAACGAATGTGTACAAAAAAGAAAAAAAATTTTTGCCATCTTCTGACGCTAATAACTTTTTCATACTTTGGTACACAGAGATGTGTGAGGTGTCATTTTTTGCGAAATGAGGCGACGTTTTCATTGCTACCATTTTGAGGTCTGTGCGACATTTTGATCATTTTTTATTTAATTTTTTATGTGATGTAAAAAGGTGTAAAAGTCGCATTTCGGACATTTGGGCGCCATTTCCCGCCTCGGAGGTCACCGCCGGCCGTAACCATTTTTATATTTTGATAGATCGGGCATTTTGGGACGCGGCGATACCTAATATGTTAGTGATTTTTACTGTTTATTATGTTTTATATCAGTTCTAGGGAAAGGGGGGATTTGAATTTTTAATATTTTATTAATTTTTTTTATTTTTTAAACTTTTTTTCTTTTTTTTTCCACTGTTTCTTAGACCATCTAGGGTACATTAACCCTAGATGGTCAGATCGCTCCTACCATATACTGCAATACTTCTGTATTGCAATATATGACATTTTTGCAGGTCATTCATTAAAATGAGCCACTGGCTCATTGTAACGAATCTCCAGAAGCCATGTAGCCTCGTGTCAAAAGAAGACCAGAGGCTACCATGGCAACCGATCGCCGCCCCCCGATGACGTTCGGGGGCACGGCTATCGTAAAAAAGATGGCGGCGCCCGCACGCCGGCGACTTTGCCGGCGGCAATGACAGGGTTATTAGCGGTGGGGGGTTTCTGCAAAATGCATAAAACCCCACCTTTTTATGAAGAGGACTCAGCCCGTGAGCCCTCTTCATACACTCCTTATACCTCTACGGCGCAGAGCGTTAAGGGGTTAATCATCAATCTACTACGTTTGTGCGTCTGATCCGTAATTGTTAATCATTATTCCACTAGAAAATGGATGTGCATCTACCGGTAATTAGGATGCCTAATTTGAACACTAACTTTATATACTGGTGGATGATACAGTGTAGATCTCTGATTTATTGCTGCTGAAGTAATTACTATGCCATATGTCCTCCACTTGATAAGGAGGTAGGTAAAATTCAGTGTCAGCTTTGCTGACCATAGTGATCATTAGTAAAGGAGTATTCTCCCCAAGAAGAATCCTCTTGAAAAATCATTATATGGAGGCACTACTGATGGGTGGCGTTACCTGTAAAAACCGTGATGATATTCCTCTTGTTAATACTTTCGCCAGGTTGGCAATCTTTTTGGGGGCGTGGCCTCAGTAAATATAGGGGCGGACCGCCTGATTGGCCCACCTCCACCGCCTTGGGGAGGGGCTTAACTTTTAAAAGGTCTCGGAGTGCCAGCAATACACGCAGCTTAACAAATGCCGGCATGTATGGATGGGAGCGTGTGTGTAGCTGCGTGTATCTAGCTAGCTAGTGGAAAATAGGGCTCCATGACTAAAGGAAGACAAATGCCAGCGCATAGTGTCAGGCATAACTTTACTAGAGCCAACTAGCAAGTTAGGAATGAACAAATGGCAGCAATAGCATAGCTTAGAGACACACTCCTCCATGATATCATTTATACTAGCGAGAGAGATATCTAAGGAAGCGGGTGACATGATCGTTATCAGAATATAAGTGTGCCTGGCCTATTATGATATCCCTTCGCTAATGCCACTACTATACCTCTGATGAACCGCTGCAAGTGACTCCAGCGGGGAAACATGTCAGGTGTTAATCTGACTAAGAGGCTACGCTAAAGGCTTGATCCTCTGGTCTATACGATTATTTTGACCAAGGGATTGGAGCATATGTGTACAAACTTGTGGGTGTATGAGCTTTAGGATACCAACAAGATTAAGAGAAACAAACTATAGGGATACAGACCTAGTTGGCTAATTATATGCCACTACCCTGAAACAGTATTTCTCTGTATCCTGGAGTAATAAACCCAGCCGGTATCTGAGCTTAGCTATCGTCCAGTAAGCTCACGTATCCCTTAATGTTTTATCAAATTTAATAAATAAAAATTGATTTTAAATGTCCTTATCTACAGGCAGTAACTATAATATTTTGGACATAAATTGTTGCATCGCTATTTCTAGTTTGTATTTAACATTTTTATTTTTCCACATAAAGAGCTCTGTGATGGCTTATTTTTTGCATAAGAAAGAGCACTTCATAGTGACGCACATCATGCATCGGGACCTGGCTCGCGCCATACTAGTACGGCGCAAGACGGGAAGGGGTTAAAGCCTTAAGGACGTAGCCAGTTTATAGCTTAAAGGGGTATTCTCGTCTGGGCATTCACATTCAGTTTCACTAATCTTCCATATATAAACATTTCTTCAATTGGATGTTAGTAAAAAAAATGTTCCTGTGTGAAGATAATTTCTCATAAATGTAGCAATGTTGTCCCTTAGAAACGAGATGGCTTCCTCGGTTACGACCACGTCACACTCTGGCAGCGGTGGCCAGACATGCGCTATTGAGCTCAGCCAGCCCTCCTGGATTCAGCGATCATTACCACAGGATGGCTGTGGGACATACAGTAACTCCCGGACATTTCATATACAAAAACTTTTGTTTATTTGTGAAATCCATCCAGCAGTGGTGGCCGGGGAAGCTTTCTCATTTCTAAGGGACAACATGACTACATTTATGAGAAATTATCTTCACACAGGAACATTTTTTTTAATAACATCTAATGGAAGAAATGTTTATATATGGAAGATTTATCAAACTGATTGTGAATACCCAGAATGAGAATACCCCTTTAAGGCTCAGCCCCAAATTTCTTGTATTCTGACATGCGTTGCTTTATATGGTTATAACTTTTGAACACTGTTATTTATCAAAGCAATTATGAGATTGTTTGTTTGTTTTTATTCCTCACATGTTATACTTCATTTTAGTGGTAAATCTTAGCTAATAAGTTTATTTGCAAAAAAAAGAAGAAATGATGAATTTTTTGAAATAACCCCGTTTAATAACATTTCCCATATGTCTGCTTTACATTTTCATAATTTTTGAAATGTCTGCATAATTTATTTTGATGTCACATGGCTTACAAGCACACCCTCCTTGAGTTACAGCGTTAGAACATAGTCTGACCTGCGATGTTCCCACCCGTTGGAATTCCAGCCTCCATATGTTAGACTGTTTGTATGAACAGAGAAAAGCCATTAAGGATTTTTTGATGATGCAAAGGGACCGTAGTACTCCCCTGTGTAACTTTGATGTCAGCCACTGGCAGCTCATGCGTGAAACCTGCCGTTTGCTCAGGCCCTTTGAAGAGGCCACATTATTTGTCAGTCGCCAGGACTGCAGGATGAATAACGTCATTCCACTGCTTCATATCCTGGAACTTATGCTGCAAAATCTGTCCGGTCAGGGCACTGGAGAAGTGGAGACTACATCTCATGGCCACATGAGTCCAGTGGGGGCTGAACTGGAGGAGGAGGACATTGGAGCACAAGCAGAGTCTGGTGAAATCAGTGGTTTTTCCACTCAGGCGACAAGAGAGGAGGAGCAGGAGCATCCAGAGGAGGTAGAAGACAAAGCAGATGACCCAGAAGCACCGTGGCAGTATACAGTGGAATGGAGGCCGGGAGTCCCTCAGAGTCATTTGTGCAGATGGCCCGCAGCATGCTACTTTGCCTAAATAGTGACAGCCGAATAGTCAACATCTGGCATAGGGACGAGTTTTGGCTCTCCACCCTCTTGGACCCTTGCTACCGGTCAAAAATGGGTGACTATTTTTTCCAGCTGCCGAGAGGGAGGCACAACTGGCGTACTATAGAGAAATACTGAAAATACAGTTGGCTGCTGCCTTTGTGTGCCATTGTTCATCCTCTGTCAGGTCTGACCAAAGGATTCCTGGCAGTGATCGCTCACGTACTACTGCCACACCTGCTGTGCGGAGATGGGGGGGGGGGGGGGCAGGAGTAGTAGCAGCTCCATCAGCAGCAGCTTAAGTCTGGAGACCTTAATGAGCAACTTCCTTCATGGACATGGAGCAGACCCTGCACCAGCAGGTGGTGGCCTACTTGGATAGCACTTTACCACCACAGGTAGAGGATCCCCTGGACTACTGGGCAGCCAAACTTGATGCGTGGCTGCAACTTGCAGATTTTGCAGTAGAGAAGCTGTCCTGCCCGTCCAGTAGTGTGACATCAGAGCGGGTGTTCAGTGTGGCAGGGGCCATCCTTACCCCAAGGAGAACCCGCTTGTCCACCCGTAATGTGGAGAGACTGACCTTTGTCAAGATGAATCAGGCTTGGATCGGCCCGGATTTCAACTCGCCAATGACTTATGCATCAGATTAAATCAGCCATGATACCTCCCTCAAACGTTGATAAAGGAGTCTGGATTCTAACTACCTGCCCAAGCCACTATTTTGATGCTGCCACGCACCTGATGCCTCTCATCTGCTGCCAGTTGCTCTATCTGCCTCCTACCATCTTTACCAGGGACTGGAATTGTCCGCCCCCTACACAATCTGTCATTGTGCCACTCTGTGGCTTTCCATGTTGCTGCCACCTCCACACTCTGCAAAATTTCAACTTCAAATTTATTTCAAACTTTGTCATTGTGCCATATTGTGGCCTCCCCTGTTGCTGCCAGCTCCAGAATTTGTCATTGTGCCACCCTCTGACCTCATGCTGCTGCTGCTGCCACTTCCACACTCTGTCATTGTGCCACTCTGTGGCCTACCATGTTGCCGCCACCTTCACTCTGTCATTGTGCCACTTTCTGACCTCTTGCAGCTGCTGCCACCTCCACACTTTCATTGTGCCACTCTGTGGCCTACTATGTTGCTGCCATCTCCACACTGTCATTGTGCCACTCTGTGGCCTGCCAGGTTGCTGCCACCACCACACTGTCATTGTGCCACTCTGTGGCCTACCAGGTTGCTGCCACCTCCACACTTTCATTGTGCCACTCTGCGGCCTCCTGCGCTGCTACCTCCACGCTCTGTCATTGTGCCACTCTAAGGCCTAGCATGTTTTCGCCACCTCCCTAATTTGTCATTGTGCCACTCTGCGGCCTACTCATGCTGCTGTCCACTGACCGCTGTCTCCCTGGAACACCCTGTAATTTCCATAATGCTTTTTTCACCCTCCACCGCTCTATGACGTGGTCACTATGTTTAGTTTTACCCTTCATTTCATCTGTCAAAAGGAATGAAAGCCTGAGGATTGATAGCCAAATGCAGGAGTGAACACAGAACACAGAGGACATGCAAGTATCCCATTTACTGGTCATCTCTGTTTTGGATCCACTCCTGTTTATTTTTGGATTTAGCAATACTGATGATGGATTATTGACTGATTGAAAGCGGACACTGACGAATGAAAGGAAGGGTAAAATAATCAGTGACGTCAATGCAGAATTACTGCCGACACCCTCTGCACTCTTTTGGGGAGTTTCAACATGTATCTGCGTTTAACAGAACAGGTTCTGTCGTAATCTAAGGAATCATCTGATGTCAGTGTAAATAGAGTGCACTCTTTGATGTTATAGTGGGATCTTGGCCCTCAGTTCAGTCCTTTCGAGCTGGCACAGACGTTACCTTTTCAGGCTGCGTTCCCGCTTCGCTTATTTGGGGAAGTTGGCCTTTGTAAGTGCACATGGAATTGAAACGATTCTAAGAGCGGCGGCTATCATGTGCATGTCATACTAAAACACACCATTGTTTGAAGACTAAACCACACTCCTTATGCATATTTGAGCATAGCACAGCGTTCTACAACACCCTACAGGTTCTCTGCAGCCAGGAAATACCTGTTTTTTTAACGTGATTCGTCATGATTAGATTCGAGTGGAATGAAATATTTTTTTAAAAATTCAGCAAATCGGGTCAAACCGCATTTCAACAAATTCACCCATCTCTAATGACTACACAATGACCTTTACATTTAGGAAATTGTGTGTTTTCTCTAATTTTGATCTCTGGTATATATTCAAAGATGCACACACCATTGGAGAAGTCTGGGGATTTGGGTACCCATTTTAGTGGTTGTTATGAACATGTATTACACTGTAGCCTCAACAGCTGCTATAATATTGTGAAATAAAGTGTAAATTGGGTCCTACAAAAGGCATGGAAAATGCACAATAGACATAAAAATGAGATGTGGAACTAGGGTGCCCAATGAAAAGGTGGGGTGTGAGTCCTTCGGCACTTCCCCCACCCTCTTCCTGCTCTAATCTCATGGCAGTAGAAGAAGTTTAAGGGCACAGTGGGAGGGAAAGGGGAGTGCCCCAGCACAGTGTAACAGCATGTGAAGTTGCAGCTTGAAGGGGTTCAGGTAATGCGCTACACCCCCCATTACACTTCTGGACTCATTAGCAAAATTTTAAACATTTGATTTTAGAAAAAAGGAGGCCGTGGATAGAAAATATTTTTAAAAAATTACCAGTCAAAGTGCCTGGATCTATGAGTTAGTGAAGATGCCTACTCTCATTCTTGATGGTAAATTTTCTATAAAAAGGACAACTTTTTCTACGGGGCTCTCCAATCTGTTTACAGCGTTGGGAGGTGACGCTGAAACTTACTATGAGCAGTGACATATTTTATGGTTAAAAGAACAAACAAAGCCAAAATGTGATACAGAATAGCAGTTCAAATCCAGACAGTGCTTGGCGACCCCTTCAGGATCAGGTCTGGATGTAAGGCACAGCATCTCGCTTTAGCTCGAGTATGCCAATCATATGATTTGTACTAGACACAATTAGGGCTTTTGTCTAATGTTGTGTATATAAAATCTATTTTCCACTGATTTATTTAATAGCAAAAGCAGTGTTCCTTCCCCCAGTAATATTATACTTACAGTGTGAAGTGCTAATAGTGTAAGATGAATACCGGGAAAATGTTTCTTTTGTGTTTCATGGAAAAGAATCTGTAGAAAAAGAGATTCAGGAACACCTATGTGTTTTACTTCCATAAATGCAATATTTAAATACAATAGTTTCTTGAATCCAACAAATATCTAAAGCCAGCTTGTATGTATTCAGCTAAAAAACCAACTTCGCAGTTATCATCAGACAGCAACAAAAGCTTTTTTGTTACCAAAAAAAAAAAAAAAGAAGATGCCTAATCTTACGTCAGCATGTCTGAGATTTCAGACAGTCAGCTAGCTTCATGTGGCCAGAGTTCCTGTGAGCAAAACTGCACGCGTTGCACTAGGAGTGACTTTCAGGTGTTCAGACAGTCAAGTCTGGCTAGCAGTTACAGTGTTATTATAAATTTTGGAATGCTCGTTTCTCTCCGTAGTGCTTTTTTCTTCCGAAAATTGGCCTTTTTTTTGGGTAGAGGACATTGAATGATAACACTGCAAGTCAGCTGACTGCTGTGTCACAGAGCTGCTGCTTTCTACATTTCCACAACTGCAAGAGCTCTTTCTACTGCAGTTTTCTGGTCGCAGTGCGGCAATACAGACGCATAGGACGGGATACGGAACATTTTTTTTTTCTTTGGGAGTTACCCTTATATCTATTTCGGATATAGGAAGGATTGGTCTTTTTTGGATAAGAGCTGGAAAGTATCTCGGATCAAGACGGTCGTCATCAAACTTGCAACGTTTTTATAATCAAGCAAAGATTGCTCAAAAGGCTGGATTCCAAAATGCTTCGAAAGAACGAAGAAACATCTGTTTTCTCACCTGGTATAATAGTTTTCTGTGCCACGCTAGCCTACCTGCATAAAATAGGAACCTTAAGACAAAGGATCCGATGCTTGCTAGTGTCTGTATCTGGGGCCTTTGCAGCCATTGTACAGCTGAAGCTTTCCCATACATCCTGGGTTTTATGTAAAGCTGATAAAATAGTACGAGGCAATTTATCTTTCACATGAGGAGGAAACAAGCTAAAAACAGTAGCCAGACTTGCTGACCTAAATCAATCTCAATCCTTCTCTGGATACAGGGCAGCAGCCGTCTAGCAGTGACACAACCAGCCATCAAGTGGAGAATTTCTAGGATTGCAATGTCTGTTGGATGGAGCGTCTCTGATGAAACACACTACTTTTGCCTCTTCTCTTATTGCATTTCTTTTGGATTTACCTGCAGCAGCTGCCGGCTAATTGGGTTTACTTCATTTGCAGCAATGAGTTGTCTGGTCTAAGTACACGTTCGTGTGGATTAGTCTGTCTGTAATGCAGTCCTTATCTGCTCCTGCTGGAAATCAGGGCACTAAGTCAGCCTGCTTTAACAGTTGTTTTGCGTGATGCTATGCAGCTAGGATGCCTCGCTGACAACAAAGGAGAAAGCACAAAGCATCACTTTATCTTCTGGGTTGTTACAGGAGAACAACTCCTCTTCTGTATGATGCCTCATCCTTTTCTTCATTTTCTTCTTTTGTTTCTAATTCATCTAATCGAAGAACCTTACAGAAATCGTCATGGATGTGTGTGTGGTTTTTTTTTTTATGGTTTGGAAAAATACAGCCTGTGAAGACTGCAGCACATTTTAGGTTATTGCCAATTTGAAATACTTGGTTTGCTGAAGCTGAGCCCTAAGGGACAAGCTCAGTAGCTGAAAAAGAGATCGTAGATAAAGAAATAAAAATGACAAGCGTAATGGAGGCTCTGGAAAAGACACTGTCAGGGAATCAGTTCATGGGTAGCAGTTTCTTCAGTATGAATCTGAATAATTCATAGATTGAAAATTACCCTGCTTTCACCTTTCTATTTAAAGCGACATGATCTGAATCTCTAATAAATTTTCAGGATAAAGTAAAATGGCAATTTGAATGTGAAGTGCTTTTGAAACCAGATGCAGAATCCTGAATCTTTCGATATCTTTCACAATTATGCGGTGAGAACTCCCCTTCATCACGAAGCAGCCTTACCAAGGAAAATTACTGTGATTACAAAAGCTACAATAGAATGCCATCAAATGATCTCTAATTTGCCTAATTTTCGTAGACTGACAGTTGTTCATGAATGGCCATCGTAACACCTATTCTGGCAACCGTGGATCAATACTCTCTTTAAACAAAAATGTTTTCTTTTTGGCATTTTCTATCCTGAAATAGCAAAAAAAAAAAGAAGAAGAAAATTGGCTGTGATTACACGTAACATAA
>WNYA01003421.1:0-25644 GCA_019512145.1 Engystomops pustulosus | reverse complement strand
TCCAGCGCTCACAGAGGTCCTGGTAAGAGAGGTCCATCTTCTCACCTCTGACCGGTCATATCTGCTGATAACGCCTTGTCCTCCTCTGCAGACTCCTTCCTGCCCCCCGGAGCCTCCATCAAAGTGACCCTAACACAACCCCCGAGCCAATCATCTGCAGCCGTCTACCTGGATGTCTCAGGGGGCCCCTACCCTCTAGGACTGCTGCCCGGGGCCACAGTAATGCTGCACGGCTTAGAGAGGAAGGTCTCCAGGTATCCCACATTACAGTGTTATACTCCAGAGCTGCACTCACTATTCTGCTGGTGCAGTCACTGTGTACATACATGACATTACTTATCCTGTACTGATCCTGAGTTACATCCTGTATTATACTCCAGAGCTGCACTCACTATTCTGCTGCTGGTGCAGTCACTGTGTGCATACATGACATTACTTATCCTGTACTGATCCTGAGTTACATCCTGTATTATACTCCAGAGCTGCACTCACTATTTCTGTGCTGGTGCAGGTAACTGTGTACATAACATTGCATTACTTATCCTGTACTCTTCCTGAGTTAACCATCTGTATATTTAGGCTCCAGAGCTGCACTCATATTCTGCTATGGGCAGTCACTGTGTACATAATGACATTACTTTATCCTGTACTGATCCTGAGTTTACATCATGTATTATACCCAGAGCTGCACTCACTATTCTGATGCTGGTGCAGCACTGTGTACATACATGACATACTATCCTTACTGACCTGAGTTACATCTTGTAGTATAACCCCAGAAGCTGCACTCACTATTCTGCTGATGGTGCATTGGCAGTCACGGTGTACTAAATGACATTACTTATCTGTACTGCTCCTGATTAACATCAGGTATTATACCCCAGAGCTGTACTCACTATTCTGCTGCGGTGCAGTACTGTGTACATACATGACATTATTATCCTGTTACTGATCCTGAGTACATCCTGTATTATTCCCAGAGCGCACTCACTATTCTGTGCTGGTGCAGTCACTGTACATACATTGACAGTCTTTCCTGTAACTGATCCTGAGTTACATCCTGTTTTACTTCCCAGAGCTGCCATCCCTATTCTGCTGCGGTGCAGTCATGTGTACCTCCATGACCATTCCTTACCTTGTACTGATCCTGAGTTCCCTACTTGTATTATACCTCAGAGCTCACTCACTATTCTGCTGCTGGTGCAGTCCTGGTACATTACATGACATTACTTATCCTGTACTGTCATGAGTTACATCCTGTATTTATAACCCAGAGCCTGCACTCACTATTCTGATGCTGGGCAGTCACTGCTGTACAGTAATGACATTATTATCTGTACTGATCCTGAGTTACATCCTGTATTATACCCAGAGCTGCAACTCACTATTCTAGCTGCTGGTGCGGCACTGTACATACATGACATACTTATCCTGTAATGATCCTGAGTTTACATACCGTATTATATCCAGAGCTGCACTCACTATCTGCTGCTTGTGCCGTCCACTGTGTACATACCTGACATTACTTATCCGTATGATCCTGAGTACATCCTGTATTATTACCCTCAGAGCTGCACTCACTATTCTGCTGCTGGTGCAGTCACTGTGTACTACATGACATACTTTGATCCGGTACTGATCCTGGAGGCGTTACATCCTGTATTATACCCCAGAGCTGCCGCACTATTCTGCCTGCTGGGTGCCCGTTCACTGTGTACATACATGACATACGTATCCGTACTGATCCTGAGTTACATCCGGTATTATTAACCCCCAGAGCTGCAATCATATTCTTGCTGCTGGTGTGCAGTCATGTACATAAATGACATTACTTATCCTTGTTACTGATACTGAGTTACATCCTGCCTCCTATATGACCCCAGAGATTGCACTACTATTCTGCTGCTGGTGCAGTCCAATGTAATACATGACATGACTTATCCTTACTGATCGAGGTTACAGCCTGTATTATACCCAAGAGCTGCCAATCACTATTCTGCTGCTGGTTGCAGTCACTGTGTACAACATGACATTACTTATCTAGTTACGATCTGAGTTACATCCTCGTAGTATAATCCAGAGCTTGCACTCACTATTCTGCTGCTGGTGCAGTCCACTGTACCTACATGAAATTACTATCCTGTACTGATCCTGAGTTACATCCGGTATTATACCCCGAGCTGCATCACTATTCAGCTGCATGGTGCCGGCACTTTGTGTACATACCTGACAGTATTATCCTGTACTGATCCTGAGGTAAATTCCGCATTATACCCCGAGCGCACTCACTATTTCTGCCTGCTGGTGCAGTCATGACATACATGAATGATTATCCTGTATGATCCTGAGGTACATCTGTATTATACCCGAGCTGCACTCCTATTCTGTGCTGTGCATTCACTGGTACACCAGGACATATTATCCTGTACTGATCCTGAGTGACATCCTGTATTATACCCCAGAGCTGCACTCAACCTATACTGCTGGGTGGTGCAGTCATGTTTACATAACAGTGACAGTACTTATCATGTACTGATCCTGAGGTACATCCGGGTTTAATACCCAGAGCTGCACTCACTATTCTGCTGCAGTCACTGTGTACATTACAGACATATTATCTGTACTTGATCCTGAGTTACATACTGTATTTACCCCAGAGCTGCACTCACTATTCTGCTGCTGGTGCAGTCACTGTGTACATACATGACATTACTTATCCTGTACTGATCCTGAGTTACATCCTGTATTATACTCCAGAGCTGCACTCACTATTCTGCTGCTGTGCAGTCACTGTGTACATACATGACATTACTTATCCTGTACTGATCCTGAGTTACATCCTGTATTATACTCCAGAGCTGCACTCACTATTCTGGATAGTGGATTTTCACAATGTTACCAAAAACAAGGATCCCTAGAAAATCCCTCCTAAAGCAGAAGCAATCACTTTAAGTACAGGGTTCACTCCTCCTGTACCAGACACGTTCAGTCCTTTCAAAACCAACAAGGAAATTTACAGACTTCAGGGAGCAGACATATGGGCATTAGAGAAGGGGTAACCCAGACACATTAATAGAAATTCCCAATAAACGTTCGTACTGGATAAGAGAGACACAAGCCACGGACACGGTTCCCGCAGCCATAGTTATCTTATCCTGGTGATACGCAGGGACCCCCGGCCGGGGGCATCATGTCACCCACCTCTTTCACTATGTTGTTCTCGGTGAGCTGAGCCTCTAGTTTCTGTCGGGCAGACATACTGCTGCTGATATCTGGAGTGAGAGGAAGCAGGAAGATGGATACAATCTCTAGCAGTGCAGGATTCTATCATCTGTGTAAATATATATATATACAGCTCCAATGGAAAGTGATGGGTCCTGGACCATTATACTACATTATACTATCTATTTACCTCTCGTGTCCCTCCTCATCCTCATAGACTGTAAGCTCTTGTGTCCCCCCTCATCCTCCCACAGACCCCCAAGCTCAGGGATAACGCCCCGCCACAGACCCCCAAGCTCAGGGATAACGCCCCGCCACAGACCCCAGCCACCCGGGCGTCCCCTGATTGGGCTAGCAGCACTTACCCAGCTTACAGTCTTCATCCGCCTGGTCATAGTTTTTCTGCAAAAGAGAATCCACAGTGAATAAAGCTCCAGAGTGGAACTCACTATTCTGCTAATTCAGAAAACACAAAAAGTACAGAGAACCAGGTGTAAGGTGAAACCTAACATTTCACAACACAAGAACAGGCAGAGCATGGCTGAGAGTAACCTGCACTGCATGCTGGGAGGTATGGACCATCCTGTATGTGACCTGCACTGCATGCTGGGAGGTACGGGCCATCCTGTATGTGACCTGCACTGCATGCTGGGAGGTACGGGCCATCCTGTATGTGACCTGCACTGCATGCTGGGAGGTACGAGCCATCCTGTATGTGACCTGCACTGCATGCTGGGAGGTATGGGCCATCCTGTATGTGACCTGCGCACCCACCCAGGATTGCTGTGCTGCTCTGAACTTTCCATTTTTTTATCTTCCCGGCATCGGAGCACAAAGAAATTGCACGCAAGCTTCTCTTTAATACTCTTGTTTTTCTTGTACCATGGATATATTTTCGGGGGAGCCTTTCCAACTCTTTGCCTACACAGAGGAAGACCAGGAGCGGATTGCACGTGGACTACAGGGCGACACAACCTTTTTGAGCACCCCTACGGTCAACGAACTCAGAAGACAATACGAACAAGCCATGAAAAAATCAGTGTCCCTCCAACTCCATCTCGTAACACTTGGTGAATATCTTAAAGCCAAAAGAATTCCAAGGGGCATGCGGTCTAATGTTCGTCCGAACCTCTTCTCACAGGATGTGTCATTTTGTTTGAAATTTATGCATATTTCCAACAAGTACTCACTCGACCTTATATTATTGAACATTGAATATCTCCAGATGGAGACCAAAAAACTAGATGCCCTTACTTTGGAACTGTCACAGAAACTTAAAGAGATGTATACTGCCACCGAATTTGAAGAGTTCGGAAAAGAAGTCGATAAAAAATTAATAACATTAAGGAATGAACAGGAACAGACGAAAAGAACGAAGTGGGCAAGAGATAATGAAGATTATCGGATTGGCAGGATCTACAACTGGCAGGGCACACACTCCGTCACCATGGGGACCACATCCAGAGAAGCTTCCACGAGAAAGGAGAAACGCAGCCCGACTAGGAAACAACAACATGATGACCCGCTCTCTACTACAAACTCATCAACGCTAGGCGAGTCTTTTTTAGGGGACAACCCGGACAGAGACGACCCACCAGGAGGGGTGGCCGACGCCATTACCGGTGGAGAAAAAAACAAAACAGCAAAGAACAGGACTTTACCTTTGAGAACTGTGAACAAGAAGAAGTAAAACCGGTTGTGGTTAATATCTCCTCAAAACAACTAAATGTGAGTCAATTATCTGTACTAGAGAAAGGTTTAAGCTTCTGTCCATGTACTAATACTGATTGGTTTCAACTTGATGTCGACCTACACAGATTGTACCGCAATATATGTCTTAAACACTGGTTTCACAATAATCCAGCCACCCCTAAGCCCCATACCAATCTTGATCCTAGACAATTTGGTTTATCAACCAAAAGTAATTTTTTCCCTAACATAGAGACCCCAGCGATCACAGCGTTCAAGGACGCAGTACAACACGACATCAATGTCTTACAACAGACCAGAAATGACAAACTAACACACACTAACCTCAAATCTGAGGAAATCTTGGCGCTGAGACAACTTGCCCATGACAATGACATCACGATCCGCCCCGCCGACAAAGGCGGAGCGGTAGTGGTCATGGACACGTCAATGTACAACGCCGAGATTTGTCGACAATTGGATGATACCACAGTGTACAAACGTGTCTCAACTGACCCTAAATTTGAATTGGGGCAACGCATTTCACGTATTTTAGACACAGCTGTGAACACAGGAACTATCAGTGAGAACATGCACAAATTTTTAACTGTCATGCATCCACGCACCCCTATTATATATACCCTCCCTAAGATACATAAAAGCCTTGAACATCCCCCAGGGAGACCAATAGTGTCCGGGAGAGGATCCATCACATCCAACATAGCCATTTTCTTAGATCAGGCATTGAGGGAACTATCCACCAGGGGACAATCACACATACGTGACACCACTGATTTCCTGTGTAAATTGAAACAAATTCAACCATGTGATCCGAAAAGTCTGACGCTTGTTTCTTTCGATGTAGTATCGTTGTATACTTCTATCAATCACGAGATAGGTCTTAAATGTGTGGAAAAACAACTACAGAGATCCAGTTTCAGGCAATCTGAAATCCTTTTCATTTTGGATCTTTTAAGATTAATATTATTTAACAATTACTTTCTATTCGGCAGTGATTTTTATGTGCAACTCAGAGGTGTGGCTATGGGGGCCAACATGGCCCCCACATACGCCAACATTGTCATGACCACACTGGAGGAGGACTTCGTCTATGGGTCCCACCACTTCCAACATGTCATGGGGTGGTGGCGATACATAGACGATGTCTTCCTCCTGTGGACCGGTGACACACAACAACTGACGGACTTTCATGAATATCTAAATACAGTGGACAGTGACATCAAATTTACTATGGTACAGTCGAATGAGAACTTACAATTTTTAGACGTACTTATAGAAAACACGCAACATGGTCTCACTACAGATGTTTTCTATAAACCTACAGATAGAAACACCATTCTACGTTTTGACAGCAATCACCCACGACCTATGGTTAATTCTTTACCACTCAGCCAACTTTATAGAGTCAAACGAATAGTTAGTGACGATGACAAATTGCAGAAGAACACTAAACTGATGTTATCCAAATTTAAACAACGAGGATACCCCAATAGGGTACTTCTAGACAACAAACAGAGATCGGAACGCAAGAGCAGGAATGAACTATTATCACCTACACAATCGGAACACAAAGGCGAAAGGATTCCTTTCATATCCACCTATTGTGACACGAGTACACAAGTAGCATCCATAGTGAGGAAACACTGGGGGCTACTACAAAGTGACCCCTCAGGAGTGCCAGCCCTACAGAATCCCCCAATACTCTCATACAGAAGAGCTAGAAACATCAGGGATCGAGTAGTCAAGACCGATATAGGCCCATCTAAAACTTCAACACAAAGAGGCATACTAGGCCCTATTCGTAAAGGGTGCTACCCATGCCGCACATGCATTAACTGCTCCTATATCATCAAAGGTGACACATTTACCCACAAAGGAGCACAGTTCAAGATACACCACTATCTCGACTGTAATAGCGACTTCGTAATTTATGTACTCAGCTGTCCATGTAACTTGAAATACGTAGGTGAGACCACTCTTGACTTCAAGACGCGATTTACGCAACACAGGTATACAATTCGCAAAAAGAAGAAAGATCTACCGGTCAGCCGACATTTCACCGAGGCAGGGCATAAGGAAAGTGACTTGAAATTTATGATCATAGACCACATCCCTATACTGAGGAGAGGGGGCAACCGAGAAGCCATACTTAGGAGATGTGAATTAAGATGGATACAGAGACTAGGGACTCTACAACCCCATGGTCTAAATGTCGAGTACAATTTAAGTGGACTTGTTTAAGTATACACTCCTCTGACGTTGACAGCAATAGTGATGCTCTTTGGTATGTGTCGTCCTCTGGCGCATTGTGTAGCCCTTCTGGTGGACTTCTGTGTAGGTTAAAGTATGGTATGGGGAAAATATCCCCGCCAGTAATGAATCAGACCCCATTGGTCTGAATATTGGAGAAAAATTGGAATATGACAATTGTTTTTGCTGTTATTTATTCATCTACTTGGTCTGAAGATTGACGATATTGCAATACGACAATTGACGCCATTTTTATTTATCTATTTTATTTATCTATTTTTCTAGACATATTTGGAATTTCTGACCCTCATCGGATGGATCACAAACCCCCGAAAGTCTCGTGCCTTCACCTTCGTTGTCTTTTAACAAAATACAAGTGCCCTACCGGAGTGGTCACATTACTTACCTTTTCTTGCCGTGATATTTAATTTATTTATATATTCTCTATTTGACAGACACAGACAACTAATAGTCGCAACCCGCAGGGATAACGACAGAGGTTTTCACCTCAGATTGTGAAAATCACCCCAGAAAGACCAGGTAAGACGTCGGGACAGAACAACGGTGGTCCATATCTAGGATACCGTGTTTAATCCCGACGATCTGAGCCGGGAGACATTGGTGGTGGGTACACTACTTAATGTCACCCACTGGCCCCTGGTTACGGTGTGACACAGCATTGTACGTTACCCAATATAGGACCCGACTATGTCTGCAGTTCATTTTTTCTTCTTTGCCCTTACCCAAAATGGCGACCGACATCGCATAAGCAAGTGCACATGCGCCAAGATCACGTGGACGGAGCCCGCCCACGTGACTATGACGATTATGACGACTTCCGGTGACGCATCTTGATCAACAATGACACTTCCGGCGCTCTGCCCCTCCTATCCACGTTATAATGAATGGAAGGCCGAGACTGGGGGCGGTCCTACAACCGATGGGAGGGCATTACCCTCTCCACCTGCACTTATATTTGCACTATTCACGTATCTAACGATGTATTTTTGATGTACACCATACATCCCTGTGTTTTGATATAGTATATGTATCACTTGCAATAAGCACCATTATACTTTGTGAGAGTTTGTAATTGATTGTTAGAGTCCACACACGGACCAATGAAATGTAAGACTGGCCCTTATAAGCTTGCACACTGGCCATGTATACTATGCTTGATAAAGGCTCTGTGAGAGCTGAAACGTTGCATATGGAATAAAGACACCCCCATCGATTTCACCACTATTTTGGAGTGCTGCCTGTTTTTGAAAAACTACATTTGAAGACGCTCTAGCCAGAGGGTCAAGGACGTTGCACCCACCCAGGATTGCTGTGCTGCTCTGAACTTTCCATTTTTTTAGATATACAGATAGATAGATAGATATACAGATAGACAGACATACAAATAGATAGACATACAGACAGACAGACAGATAGACAGACTGATAGACAGGCAGACATACAGATAGATAGATAGATAGATAGATAGATAGATAGATAGATAGATAGATAGATAGATATACAGACAGACATAAAAATAAATAGACATACAGATAGACAACCAGAAACACAGACAGAGAGAAAGTGAGAGATATTTACTATCCCGGGTAATGTTGGGGGCTACAACTAGTAAACCTATATAAACTATTGAAATAATCAGCTATCACGAGCTAAACTGATATTCTTGGTGACAGGTTCCCTTTAATTGATCCCCTGCGAGACAGCATTTTCATATCACTTGGTGGAGAATGCGGGCAATGTCTCTTTGTCTGGACAGGAGGATTTACAGGACAGACAGTGATGACAGGTGGGATTTCTGACCAGGGTTGTGTCATGTGCTATACTGCACTAACGTCTTCCTAACTGGTATGAATGTGTTTCGGGCCGCCATCTCGGGTGAAATCGCAGTAGTGCACACATATCAACTATTAACAAGAGTGGGACTATTTTTTTAGGAAGAATAACCATGTTTTTTAACTTCCATTCAAGGTATACGCCAATGTATTAATCTTACCCTCTATCACATGACATAGTACTGGATAACGTTCTGATCGGTGGTGAGCCGACTGCTGGGGGTACCATTCCCTTGCTGCTATAATCATACGGGGGAGGGGAGGATGAGTCCATCGTTCGCGTGATTAGTGGGGTCCCAACGCTACCATAAAGGTAGCTTCCTTTAGAAACTGGGTCCTTGTATGGGTGACAAATATGGTGCACACTATTACAGGCTGTTCAGTCTCACAGATCTGTCTAATTATCCTGTGATTCATCTCTGGTGATTCATACATGGAGGTATACCTAGACAGCTATGCCATTCAGTGCCCTGGGAAAGCTGAGTTACTATCTAGACTGAGTAATGGAGTCCCTCCCAGAGCTGCACTCACTATTCTGCTGGTGCAGTAACTGTGTACATACATGACATTACTTATCCTGTACTGATCCGGAGTTACATCCGGTATTATACTCCAGAGCTGCACTCACTATTCTGCTGGTGGTGCAGTCACTGTGTACATACATGACATTACTTATCCTGTACTGATCCTGAGTTACATCCTGTGTTATATTCCAGAACTGCACTCACTATTCTGATGGTGCAGTCATTTAATAAGGGCCCGATTCGCGTTTTCCCGACGTGTTACTGAATATTTCCGATTTGCGGCGATTTTCCCTGTATTGCCCCGGGATTTTGGCGCACGCGATCTGAGTTTTGCGCATCGGCGCAGGCATGCACACGACGGAAATCGGGGGGCATGGCCGAACGAAAACCCGACGTATTCGAAAAAACCGCCGCATTTAAAAAAACGGAAGTGTCGCGGAGCTTGCACTTACCTTCATCCAGGATAGGCCGGTGTATTTGAGTGCGTTCCGATGCTCTTCAGCGCAGCAGCGTCGGAGGAACTACCTTAATGAATCCCGGCTGGACCCGAATCCACCGCAGAGAACACGCCGCTGGATCGCGAACGGACCGGGTAAGTAAATCTACCCCACTGTGTTAATACATTATCTATGTGCATCTAATGGTGGTCGTGATGTGAATTGCAGTCCTCTAAATGTTTTGTTACTCTATTATATTGAATCAGTTTATTTGGAAATGCTTGTCCCTCATCTACATAGAGTGGGGCAGATTTACTTACCCGGTCCATTCGCGATCCAGCGGCGCAGTCTCTGCAGTGGATTCAGGTTCTGCCGGGATTCACTAAGGTAGTTCCTCCGACGTCCACCAGGTGGCGCTGCTGTGCTGAAGAGCATCGGAACGCACTCAAGTTCACCGGCCTATTCCTAGTGAAGGTAAGTGGAAGCTCTGCGACACTTTTTTTGTTTTAAATGCGGCGGTTTTTCCGAATCCGTCGGGTATCCATTCGGCCACGCCCCCCGATTTCCATCGCGCGCATGCCAGCGCCGATGCGCCACACTCCGATCATGTGCGCCACAATCCCGGGACAATACAGGGAAAATCGCCGCAAATCGGAAATATTCGGGTAACATGTCAGGAAAACGCGAATTGGGCCCTTAGTAAATGACCCCCAGTATATCTGTAGGTGTCAGTCTCATGGCTCTATGACATGCATGCCTTTGTTTTATACAGCATCCATTTCTTACCCCCATTGCTGAGAATATTCCCCCATCCAGAGATGAGACAGTGAGTCCCTGCTACGTCACAGTGAGTCGGGAGACTGACTGGCTTTACTTCAGTGTTCAGCCTTGCCGGCTTTTTCAGCCGAATCAACATGATGTCATTGTCGAGAACAGAAGAGTCATAATGTGGATGTGGAATGACTTTAGAAGAGGCGATGAACTGCTCAGCGCCTTCCAATTGTTTGATGTTGTATTCTCCAAGTCGCACCTCAATGCGCCTAAGATACAAAAAGTGAGTTGAGCAATCAAGAATTTTTAATTGTCTTAGGTGACCTCGTCAATGCCCTAGGGATAGTCTATTTTCTTATCACATGATGTCTTGACCATCAAACAATGAACAAACGTGTGCCTCTCAAATATATGATACCTAAGGGTTGTCCCTCCGGCACACATCATTACTCTTCTAAACAAATATCTTTGAATGGGGTCCTTAAGCCAAACTTAATGGGGGTCATTTACTAAGGGCCCGATTTGCGTTTTCACAACGTGTTACCCGAATATTACCGATTTGCGCCGATTTCCCCTGAATTGCCCCGGGATTTTGGCGCACACGATCGGATTTTGGCTCATCGGCGCCGGCATGCGCGCGACAGAAATCGGGGGGCGTGGCCGAACCCCACTAGAACTCCAGTCTATACCCCACATGATCAGCTCTCTCATGAAATTACTCTGTGGCTGCTGTTCCTGCTCCTCCCACATGTAACTCTCGTATATTACCCACATGATCATGCTCCTCTCCTGAAAACTCTGTGCTGCTGTGTCCTGCTCCCCCCACTATGTAACATCCATCTATACCCCACATGATCAGCGTCTCCTCTCCTGAAATACTCTGTGACTGCTGTCCTGCTCCCCCACTATGACTCTCAGTCTATTACGCCGCACCATGATCACAGCTCCTCTACCTGAATACTCTGGCTGCGTGTTCCTGCACCCCACTGGTATACTTGCATGCAATACCCCCATGAATCAGCTGCCTCTCCTGAAATACTCTGTGCTGCTGTGTCCTGCTCCCCACTATGTTAACTCTCGTCTATACACCCACATGATCAGCTCTCTCCTGAAATACTCTGTGGCTGTTCTGGTGTCCTGCTCCCCCACTATGTAACATCTCAGTCTATTACCCCCATGATCTGCTCCTCTCCTGAATACTCTGTGCATGCTGTGTCGCTGCGGCTCCCCCACTAGTAACCTCTCAGATCTATACCCCCACATGATCCCCCGCTCCTCTCCTGAACTGAAAATAACTCTGTGCTGCGTCTGGGGGCGCTGGCTCCGCCCCAATATGGTAAACTCTCAGTCTATACCCCCACATGATCAGCTCCTCTCCTGAAATACTCGCTGCTGCTGTGTCCTGCTCCACCCACTATGTACTCTCAGTCTATAAACCCCCACATGATCAGCTCCCTCCTGAAATACTCGTGCTGCTTGTGTCCTGCTCCCCACTATGTAACTCTCAGTCTATACCCCACATGATCAGTCTCTCTCCTGAAATACTCTGTGCTGCTGTGTCCCTCGGCTCCCACTAGTAAGCTCCTCAGTCTATACCCCACCATGATTCAGCCCTCTCCTTGAAAAATACTTATGTGCTCTGTGTCCTGGCTCCCCACTAGTAACTCTCAGTCTTTATACCCCACATGATAAGGCTCTCCTCACTGAAATACCTGTGCTGCTGTGTCCTGCTCCCACCCACTACTGTAACGCTCAGTCTAACCCCACCACATGATCAGCTCCTCTCGCTGAAAAGACCTGGTGCTGCTGTGTCCTGTTTCCCCCACTATGTGAACTCTCAGTCATAACCCCACATGTCGTGCTCCTCTCCTGAAATCTCTGTGGCTGCGTGGTTCCTGCGCCCCAGCTATGGAACTGCTCAGTCCTATACACCCACATGATCAGCTCCTCTCCTGACATATACTGTGCTGCTGTGTCCTGCTCCCCTACTATGTACTCTGCAGTCTATACCCCAACTAATGATCAGTTCTCACTCTCCTGAAATACTCTGTCTGCTCGTGTATGGCTCCCCCACTATGTACTCACGTCTATTACCCGCACATATCACTCCCTCCATGAAAATACTCGTGATGCTGAATGCTGCTGTGTGCCTGCTCCCCACTATGTAACTCATCTCTATCACCCCACAGATCAACTCACTCTCCGTAAATACTCTGTGGCTGCTGGTCCTGGCCCCCCCATATGTAACTCTCAGTCAGATACCCAACATATCAGCTCTCTCTCCTGAAAGTATCTGTGTTGTCTGTGCTGCTCCCTAGTATCTCACTATCCCACATGGTCCCTCCCAATATTTTGGTGTCGACCATATGTAACTCTCAGTCTATACCTCAGCACATGATCAGCTCCCCTGACTACTCTGTGCTGCTGTGGTCCTGCTGCACCCCACTATGTAACCTCTCATGTGCTATACTCCACAGATCAGCTCCTCTCCTGACAATCTCGTGCTGCTGTGTCCCTGCTGGCCCCCACCGAGTGTAATCCTAGTTCGATACCCCACATGATCAGCTCGCTCTCTCTGAATACTCTGGTGCTGGCTGGTCCTGCTCCCCACTAATGTAACTCTCAGTCTATACCCACATGATCAGTCCCTCTCCATGGAATACTCTGCTTGCTGCTGTGTCTGCGCTCCCCTATGTAACTGCCAGTCTCTTAACCCCACATGGACGCAGCTCCTCTCCTGAAATACTCTGTGTGCGTGTCCTGCTGCCCCCCACGCACTATGTACTCTCATGTCTATACCCCACTGATCAGCTCCTCTCTGAAATTACCTCTGTTACTGGCTGTGTCATGCTGCTCCCGCATTTGGTTTTGGCATTTTTTTAGGTAACTCTCAGTTATAACCCACATGTCAGCTCCTCTCCTGAAATACTCGTGTGCTGGTGTCCTGCCCGCCCCACTATGGTAATCCTCAGTGCTTATTTACCGCCCCATGATCAGCTCGCCTCTCCTGAAAACTCTCGTGCTTGTGTCCTGCTCCCCCACTATGTAACTCAGTCCTATACCCAACATGATCAGCTCTCTCCTGAATACTCTGTGCTGCTGTGTCCCTGCTTCCACTATGTAACTCTCAGTCCTATATCCCCACATGAATCAGCCCTCTCCATCTGAAATCTCTGTGATTGCTGTGTCTGCCCCCCACTATGTAACTCTCAGTCTATACCCCAGCATATCAGACTACGCTTCTCCTGAAACTCTGTGCTGCGCTTGCGTTCCTGCGTCCCCACTATGTAACTCTCAGTCTATACCGTCACATGATCATCCTCTCCGGAAATACTCGTGCTGGCTGTGTCCTGCCCCCACTGTAACCTCAGTCTATACCCCACATGATCAGCTCCATCTCTGAAATACTTCTGTGTGGTCTGTGGATTCCTGACTCCCCCTTGATGTGAGACTAAAGACCTCTCTAGCTATACCCCAGCTCTACTGCAATATCAGTCTCCTCTCCTGAACAAATTACTCTGTGCTGCTGTGGCCCTGCCCCCGTGCACTATGTAACTCTCAGTCATACCCCACATGATCAGCTCCCTCTCCGTGAAATACTCTGTGCTGCGTGGCTGCTCTCTCCCCCACTATGTAAACCTCTCAGTTATACCCCACATGATCAGCTCCTCTCTGAAATAACTCTGTGCTGCTGTGTCCTGCTCCCCACTATGTACTCTCAGTCATACACCCCACGATGATCAGCTCCTCTCCTGAAAATACTCTGTGCTGCTGGTCGCATGCCCCACTATGTTAACTCTCAGTCTATACCCCACCATGATCAGCTCCTCCTCCTGACAATACATCTGTGCTGGCTGTGGTCTGCTCAACCAACACTATGTAACGTTCAGTCTATACTCCATGAAAGCTCGGCTTCACTGAATAACTCTGTGCTCTTGGTCTCTGCCGCCCCCACTTATGTAACTCTCACACGCACAGAGGCCTTCCTAATATTGTTGTCGTCACCTACCCCTATACTCAGTTCCCCACTATCCTCTCCTGAAACTAATCTGTGCGTGCTGGGTGTCCTGCTCCCCCACTATGTAACCAGTCTATATACCAGCCATGATTCAGCTCCTCTATCTCGTGCCTGCTGTTGCTGCCCCACATGATAATGCCAGCTATAGATCGCATGTATCAGCCCCTCTACCTCACTCCTGACAAACCATATGCAATGCTGTGCTCGACGTCCTAGTTGCTACGCATCATACCCTACACTATCATTTTTCTGGGACACGAAATACCTACTGTTCTCATCAGTGACCGCATGTCCTGCCAGCTATGAACTTCGTTATACTCCTAAATGATGCGTCTGTATGAGAATGGGCGACTCTTGGCTGCATGTTCTATCTCTGTGCGCGAATGCTCGCCCGTAGCAGCCCCGCCTCCGAAGGAGATAAGCTTATACTACTTCTACCACCATCACTACTATCGGTATCATACTCCTCAATGCTGCACAATATCTGTCCTTCAGACTGTGTTACCCCCCATCATATGTACATTATCTATAGGTCCCTGTAGAGCTCCTGAAATACCTCTGCTGTCTTTACCTGCCAGCTGCCCACATTCTGATGTGATACTCTCACTACATCCGACATATCACTTTCTCCTGAATATCTGATGCGCTGAGTCTTCCCCACACCACGTGTATTCAGTCTTACCCCCAATGAGGCTCTGCTCACTAATTCGTGCTGCTGTGTCGCACGTGCTAATTACATGCAGTACTATTCCTACTGATATAGCTTCCCTCCTGATTATACCATGAGTGCACCACTATTTGGCTGCTGTTGCAGAGCACTTGTAACAGACTATGAGATACTTCTCCTTAGTACTGACTCTGGTGCTGCTGAATCTGTCGATACTCCAGAGTGCACTCACTATGTCTAGCTTCGGACATGCTCTCTGAAGGTCGCGAGCTGCTACCCACTTGTACAGTCACTATAGATCAGGGCCTCTCTAGTTTCCTGACATCATGACACTGAGTCATGTGTTACTAGCCTATTACTCTGGCTACTCAGATACGCACATTGCTCGCATGGAGTCGACTGTGTAATCACTGCACTATCTGTCTATCCTATACATCCGTAGTAACCGAGCTGCACCCACTTTCTGGGGCTGTGGGGTGAGTCGAGGGGTACATGGTACGATGGTTTCCATTTCCACGAGACTTATCTACTGCTGAACATTCTGCTGCTAACATGAGCACTGGCGTCTCTTGTCATTCATCAATCCCCGAGTCGGAACTCATCGTAAGTAAATACCGCTGGCGCAGATAGATACTACCCTCGCCTACCATCTGTATACTCGATACATCACTTCTGCTGGGTGGTGTCAGTCACTGTGTACACATACATGACATTACTTATCCTGTACTGATCCTGAGTTAACAATCCTGTATTATAACTCCAGAGCTGCACTAGCACTATTCTGCTGGGCTGGGTGCAGTCACTGATACCATACTATGACATTATTATCCTTGTACTGATCATGAGTTACATCCTTGTATTATTACGCTCAGAGCTGCAATCACTATTCTGCTGCTGTGTGCAGTCACTGTGTAAAACATGACTTATCTTATCCTGTACTGATCCTGAGTTACATCCTGTATATACCCCTGCAGAGCTGAGACTCACTATTCTGCTCTGGTGCAGTCACTGTACATATCATGACATTACTTATCATGTATGATTGCCTGAGTTATATTCCTGTATTATACCCAGAGCTGCACTCAACTTTCTGCTGTGGTGCAGTCCACTGTATACAACATAATACTATCCTGTACGGATCCTGAGTTACATCCGTATTATATCCCAGAGCTACACTCACTATTTGCTCGCTGTGTGCAGTCACTGTGTACATTACATGAGCATTACTTATCACCTGTATATCGTGAGTCAGTAATCCTGTATTTATCCCTAGAGCTGGCATGCACTATTGGGTGCTGGTGCAGTCACTGTGTGAATACAGACATTACTTATTCTGTACTGATCCTGATTACGAATCCTGTATAATACTCGCGAGCTGCACTTCCACTATTCTTGTGCGGTCCCGTACGTGGACATACATTGCATTACTTATCCGACTGATCCTGAGTTACATCCTTATATAAGCACCAGAGCACTGTCTCATACTATTCTGCTGCTGGTGCAGTCACTGTCTATACATGACATTACTTATACTGTACTGATCCTCGATTTACATCTGTATTACCACAGGCTGGCACTCACTTTTCGTCTGATGGCAGTCACTGTGGTAGCAATACATGACATTACTATCCTTGTACTGATCCTGATTACTCCTGTATATATCCCAGAGCTGGCACTCACTATTTGACTGCTGGGTGCAGTCACCGGTTGGTACATAACATGACATTACTTATCCTGTACTGCATCCTGAGTTACATCCTGTATTATAGCCCAGAGCGTGCACTCACTATCTGCTGCTGGTGCAGTCACTGTGTAAACATGACATGAGCATACTTAATCCTGTACTGATCCTGAGTTACAACTCCTGTATATACCCCAGAGCTACACTCACTCATCTCGTCTGCTGGGCAGTCCTGTGTACATACATGACATTAGCTTATCCTGTACTGATCCGTAGTTCATCCTGTATATATATCCCAGAGCTGCACTCTCACTATTTGCTGGCTGGTGCATTCACTGTTACATACAATGACAGTTACTTATGCCTGTAACTGATTCCTGAGTGAGCAATCCTTTATACCCCCAGGAGGCTGCACTCACTCATTCGCTGGGTTTGCAGTCACTGTGTACATACATGACATTACTATCGCTGACTATCTAGTACATCCTGCTATTATACCACGAGCTGACTCACTATTCTGCTGCTGGTGCAGTCACTGTACAGTACATGACATTACTATCCCTGTACTGATCCTGGTTACATCCTGTATAATAGCCCAGAGCTTGGCACTCACTATTTCTGTGCTGGGCAGGTAACTGTGTACATAACATTGACATTACTGTATCCTGTACCTGTCCTGATCTAACTATCTGTATTTATAGGCTCCAGAGCTGCACTCACTATTTCTGCTAGTTGGGCAGTCAGTCTGTGTACATACAATTGTAAACATTACTTTATCCTGTACTGATCCTGAGTTACATCCTGTTTATACCCTCAGAGCTGCACTCACTATGCTGTTTCTGCTGGTGCAGTCACTGGTGTACATACATGACATTACTTATCCTTACTGACCTGAGTTACATGGCTCTGTAGTATAACCCTGCAGAAGCTGCACTCACATTCATGGTGCGGCAGTCACGGTGTACTAATGACATTTACTTATCTGTACTGCATCCTGATTAACATCGCTGTATTATACCCCAGAGGCTGCACTCACTATTCTGCTGGCTGGTGCATTCTACTGTGTACTATACATGACATTATTATCCTGTTACGGATCCTGAGTACATCCTATTATATCCCAAGTAGCTGCACTCACTATTCTGTGCTGGTGGGCAGTCCACTGTGTACATACATGACATTCTTATCCTGTACTGATCCTGAGTTATCTCCTGTTTTACTTCCCAGAGCTGCACTGCACTATTCTGCTGGCGGTGCGTCAGCTGTACCTCCATGAACATTGCTTATCTGTACTTGATCCTGGGTTACATCCTACTTGTATTATACCTCTAGAGCTCACTCTACTATTCTGCTGCTGGTGCAGTCACTGCGGTACATTACATGACATTACTTATTCCTGTACTGCTCACTGAGTTACTATCCTGTATGTCATACCCGAGCTGCCTCAGCTATTCTGACTGCTGGTGCAGTCACTGTGTACAGTAATACATGACTTATCCTGTACTGATCCTCGAGTTACATCCTGTATTACTAGCCCCAGAGCTGCACTCACTATTCTGCTGCTGGTGCGGCCACTTGTACATTACATGACATTACTGTATCCCTGTAATGTACTCCTGAGTTTAGCACTCGTATTATACCAGAGCTGCACTCACTATCTGCTGCGTCGTCGGTGTCCGTCACTGTGTACGCATACATGACATTACTTATTCCTGTATGATCCTGAGTACATCTCTGTATTATTACCACGCCAAGCTGTACTCACTATTCTGCTGCTGGTGCAGTGGCACTGTTTACTACATGACATACTATGATCCGTGTACTGATCCTGAGCGTTACATCCTGTATTATACCCCAGAGCTGCCCCACTATTCTGCTGCTGGTGCCGTTCACGTGTACTACTGACATTACTATCCGTAGCTGATCCTGAGTTTACATCCGTGTATTATTAACCCAGACTTGCAATCACTATCTTCTGTCGACTGTCATGGCCTGTGCGTATGACTATAATGACATTACTTATCCTGTTACTGATGTCCTGAGTTACATCCTGCCCTATTATACCTCAGAGACGCACTTCACTATCTGCTTGCTGGTGCAGGTCCAGTTGTACGATACATGACATGTACTTATCCTGTACTGATCGAGGTTACATCCTTATTATACCCAGAGCTGCCGATCACTATTCTGGCTGCTGGTGTCAGTCACTGTGTACATAATGACATTACTTATCCTACGTTACTGATCCTGAGTTCACATCCTGTAGTTAAGTGCGCAGAGCTGGCCTCATACTATTCTGCTGCTGAGTGGCAGTCAGCTGTACTACATGAGTATTACTTATCCTGTACTCGTCCTGAGTTACATCCTGTATTATACCCCGAGCTGCATCACTATTCTGCTGCATGGTGCCGGGCACTTGTGTATCATAGCATGACAGTTACTTTATCCTTCGACTGATCCTGAGGTAAATTCTGCTAAGTTATACCCTTCGTAGGCGTCACTCACTATTCTGCTGCTGGTGCAGTCACTTGACATTACATGAATGTATCTTATCCTGTACTGATCCTGAGAGTACATCTGTATATACCCGAGCTAGCAGCTCCTATTCTGCTGGCTGTTCCTCCGTCACTGGTGACATCAGAGGCATACTTATCCTGTATGGCATCCTGAGTGGAGCATGCCTGATTATACCCCTAGAGCTGCACTCAACTATACTGCTGGCTGGTGCATGTCATGTTACTAACATGTATCAGTTACTTTATCTGTACTGATCCTGAGGTACATCGCGCGTATTATACCCAGAGCTGCACTCACTATTCTGACTGCGTGCAGTCACTTGTACATACATGACATTATTATCCTGTACTGATCGCTGAGTTACATACTGTATTATCCCAGTAGCTCCAGCGACCATATTCTGTCTGCTGGTGGCATCTCACTGTGTTACATACATTGACATTCTATCCTTGTACTGATCCTGAGTTAATCACTGTATTATATCTCCAGAGCTGCACTCACTATTCTGCTGCTGTGCAGCACTGTGTAACATACATGACATTACTATCCTGTATGATCCTGGAGTTACATCCTGTATTACTATCCGCCAAAAGAGCTGACTCTACTATTCTGGCTGCTGGTAGCTTGCACGTCATGTGACATCTGACATTACTATCCTGGTACTGATCCTGAGTTACATAACTCGTATTAACCCCAGAGCTGCACTTACTAATTCTGCTTGCGTGGTGCAGTCCACTGTGTACATACATGACATTACTTATCTGTACTGATCTGGTTACATACTGTATTATCCCAGAGCTGCATCTCACTATTTCTGCTGTGGTGCAGTCATGTGTACGACATGACATTAGCTTATCCTGTACTGATCCTGAGTTACATCCTGTATTATCCCCGAGAGCGCACTCACTATCTGCTGCTGGTGCAGGTCACTGTGTACATACTATGACATTACTATATCCTGTTACGGATGCCTGAGTTACATCCTGTATAGTATACCACGACGCTGCACTCCCATTCTGCTGCTCAATCACTGTGTAACATACATGACATTCTTATCATGCTGTATGATCCTGATGTTACATCCTGATTTAACCCGACGATGACACTCACTATTCTTGCTTGCTGGGTGCAGGCAATGTGTAATGACATGCATTACATTACTTATCCTGTACTGATCCTGAGTTACATCCTGTATTATACCCCAGAGCTGCACTCACTATTCTGCTGCTAACATGGTAACTGCATGCACGGTTTGCTAGGGCTCCACTGAATCACAGGGGGTTTCGGGTCAGTTTTAATTGTTTTGGTGGTTTTTCCAATGCAACCTGGCACTGGGTGCAGATTTAGAACATACTTCAGGCTGGGTACCAGGTATTACAATGACCAACCAGCTGAGCTCCAAATGGCTGTCACCATCTGTGATGGGAAAAACAGGTACCACAGAGAACCCGATCTGTGCAGAACCATTCCCAAACCATCTGCGACTATGCAGCGATATAGGGGCTGTTGTTGTGTTATGGGTGTACCTACCTCTTACACAGCGTGTACTCCTCACTGCTTGTGACACCCCGGGGCGGGGGCCGGAACTGCCATCCATCCGGTGTACCTGTGGGCAGTCAGAGATGAGACTACATCCATCGTGATCCCCATCTAGCAGTATCGTATACCATGACATGCTATATAGTGCTATAACCGCAGGCATTAGGACCCAGCAGCCAGATGTCATATACAATGGGGTATATAATTCCCAGGGTCTTACCATCTTCCAAATCCTCTATGTGAAAACCAGAACGAACGGAATTGGCAACAGTCTGAAAAAAAACACAAAGAGACGATGACATCATGAGCCCGGACACTTCCGTTCGATTTACAGCACAATGCGTTCCCAAAACCGTCTATGACCTCATATAGAATATAGGCTCCATGCATTTAACCCCTATGTCCATCCCTCATCCTATAGGCATCCCTCTATTCCCTAGATCAACGCTTCCCATTCTTTAACATAACTACAACTCCCATCAGGCTGTGCAGAGGCTGGGAGCGCCTCGTTTATCCGTACCTCCATCTCCGCCAGCAGGGTCTTTAGCCGTGACAGGTCCTTGGTCACCATCCCATTCTAGGGGGAAAGAGACAACATGAGTCCATAACATCCATATGATATCATCACATCTGACCTCAACTCAAGCTTAAAAGGGGTTTTCCAGGATAGTTTCATCATCATATATTCTTAAAGGGGTTGTTCACAGATTGATGGGTCTACCTCAGGAGAGGCCATCGGTTGCAGAGGGGTGCAGGGATCCAATATGGATCACACGTTCAGGACCTGGCATAATACAAATAAGCTGGAAAGAAGATGGCTCTGTGTTCTGCACAGTGGCCACAAGTTGTAACTGCAGGTGTGGCTGCTGAACACTTACATGGGACTGACATACAGACATGACCGATCTCAGGCCTGTGAAGCATAACTGCACGGAGAACCCAGAGCAGCTTCACAACCCCATACTGATCCTAAGGTTACAACAGAACGACAGTGGAGATGGAAATCCCCTTTAAATCTTGGTGTGGAATACAACCTGCAGCTGGCCGATCCTCAGTGACAGCCCAAGACCCCACAGTCCTGCAGCACATGTCACGTCACCCACCTGGAAGTGTGGAAAATACTGCAGGCAGAGCGCCATTGCCTCACCCCTCCATCACCCTCCCGCACCCCACCCCCGGGTACCACCAGACATCTCACCAGCGGTTCTCCCATCAAAGACTTGGATAATACACTGGACACGATCTGCAGCTTCCCCTCCAGATGTAGACAGCAGAGCACAGCGTGCACCGAGGCGTCCAACTGTGAGCGGCCGGGGCCCAGGACTGCGGAGGAGGAGAAAAATGTATACATGTTCTTCTATACTCCATATGTAAAGGGTTAAAGAAACATCGAGAAACTAACACGACAGGGATATTCAAGGAAGAGGGGGCTGCATGCGATAGGGACAGATTACAGGTGACTAGATGAACTTCTCAGCAAAGATGTGACTCCTTTAAAAGGAACATGTCATTAGACATGACAAATATGTATATAAAGTTAAAAAATACTATGTTACTAAAGACAATATCAATATTAATTCTATATTGTAATTTTATTGCAACTGACCAACAGAGGGCGCTCAACTGAGAAAACCAGTGCAGACTGCCACCTGTACCAGGACTGCTGCATTAGTGGGCTGTCTATTCAGAGCCCCAGTCATGTGACAGCCCCCTCCCCTATTCACCTGTGTCAAGGGGATTGTTTGACTGAATACAATGAGCAGCAGCTCATCCAGCCTGAGGGAGGTACAACTCTCCCTGTACAATAAATACTGTATTGTAATCCAGAGCTGCACTCACTATTCTGCTGGTGCAGTCACTGTATATACATGACATTACTTATCCTGTACTGATCCTGAGTTACATCCTGTAGATCTTTTATTTTATATAAAAGTAAAAAACATAACAATACAAACAAAACATAATATACAATATATACAATATCTTACGTGCTGGTCCAGCCACATTCACTCCTAGCAAAAAACAATAACTTAAAATACACCGAAATGATTAAACACCAAATACCACACATCCCCCACCCAACCGATTATCACAACCTAAACCAAACCAATAAACAAAGACAAGCCACACTCACAAACATAAATGACTATAAATATACATAAACCCACCCCACACCCTCTAATAACAAACCACCCGGATCCCCCTCTCCCAGCCAGAGACTCTCACACTTATCCCGGTTGATCTTGGACCCAGAAGCCTCTGAGTAGCGGTCAACCTCTGACATCACCCATTGCGCCTCCCCTCTCGAGGACACAAAAACGGTGACATCATCGGCATAGGCTACCACCCTTAGAGTGGCTTCCGGTGCCGCCTGGTCCATCCCGACTCCCACCAACGGCCCACGATCAACCCCCCTAAGGAATGGGTCAATCGCGAACACGTATAAAAGTGGGCTCAGAGGACAACCCTGGCGAACACCAGACCCGACCTCAAAAGGGCGGCCAATCCAACCGTTCACAAGCGGGAAACTCTCTGCCCCTGCGTACAAAACTTTCAGCCAATTGACAAACTCCCCCGGCAGGCCACTATTCCATTTTACTGGAGGGCCACCTACCTGCTCCTCTGGTTTGAACAATTTTTGGGACTGCCACATACAGGCACTCAATCTATTCCATTTTACTGGAGGGCCACCTACCTGCTCCTCTGGTTTGAAACATTTTTGGGACTGCCACATACAGGCACTCAATCTATTCCATTTTACTGCAGGGCCACCTACCTGCTCCTCTGGTTTGAAACATTTTTGGGACTGCCACATACAGGCACTCAATCTATTCCATTTTACTGGAGGGCCACCTACCTGCTCCTCTGGTTTGAAAAATGTTTGGGACTGCCACATACAGGCACTATCCAAATTAAATTGTCTCCATAGCAGCCTCCACAAGTTGTCTCCATTGCTACCTCCAAAAGTCGTCCATATAGCTGCCTCCATACATCGTCCCTTTATCAAACGAGGTGTGTCAGGCAGAAATTTGGGTTGTTTTCATGGATTCCACATCAAAGTTGTTAACTTTGTCGCCACCCTGCTGTGTTATCCACAAAATATACTGGCAAACTTTTACCATTTAGGGATATTATTTCAGCGCTTCTTGCGCATCTGTTTACATTCCCCTCACCCGGCATATCCTAAACTTATAAGAACGCTACTACACTTGATCTTATACAAAAGGTTCTTAGAAGTGCTGTTTGGGGAGTAGCCTAGAGACAGGGGCTTGAATTGGCGAAAGCTCGCCTGGCAGCGGAGCGCCAGCTCCATGCGCATCATGCGCTTCTTGCGCATCTGTTTACATTCCCCTCACCCGCCATATCCCAAACTTATAAGAACGCTACTACACTTAACTTGGTGCAGGCTGGGACCGAGTCTGACCCTGGGGCTGGTCATATACTGCCGACGCAGAGAATTGCGGGGCCTACCTCGGTCCAGGTCTCAAAGGCCTACTATACCTCCTCCCACCCCTCCTCCACCTCCTCCTCCTCCGAATTACCATCCGTGGGCATGGCGCCATCAGTCGGTAGCTCTAGGCACAGCAGCAGTGCCGTCGCTAAGCGACAGCAGGCGGTGCTGAAACTGCTGAGCCTAGGCGATAAAAGGCACACCGCCCAAGAGCTATTACAGGGCATTCCACATCAAAGTTGTTAACTTTGTCGCCACCCTGCTGTGTAATCCACAAAATATACTTGCAAACTTTTACCATTTAGGGATATTATTTCAGCGCTTCTTGCGCATCTGTTTACATTCCCCTCACCCGCCATATCCTAAACTTATAAGAACGCTACTACACTTGATCTTATACAAAAGGTTCTTAGAAGTGCTGTTTGGGGAGTAGCCTAGAGACAGGGGCTTGGATTGGCCATACATGGTCCCCTTATCAAACGAGCTGTGTCAGGCAGAATTTTGGGTTGTTTTCATGGCTTCCATGTTAACTTTGTCGCCACCCTGCTGTGTAATCCACAAAATATACTGGCAAACTTTTATCATGTACCGATATTATTTGAGCGCTTCTTGCTCACCTCCTTTGGTTCCTCTCTGCCACCCATTGGTTTGAAGCCTGAGTCCATTTAGGGTATGTCGCCATGCCACTCTCTAGCCTGCTGCCGCTGCCTCTGCCTCTGCATGCCGTCCCCTATAGTGTCAGGGTCAATTATTGGATGCTCACCTCCTTTGGTTCCTCTCTGCCACTCATTGGTTTGAAGCCTGAGTCCATTTAGGGTATGTCGCCATGCCACTCTCTAGCCTGCTGCCGCTGCCTCTGCCTCTGCATGCCGTCCCCTATAGTGTCAGGGTCAATTATTGCATGTTTTAGATGCTATCTAGCTTCATTCTGTCACTCTGTCATGGCCATGCTGTTGCCCATAATTTTGGCATAATGGTGCGATTAAGCAGCCTCAGAGGCATCC
>WNYA01003420.1:0-25646 GCA_019512145.1 Engystomops pustulosus | reverse complement strand
CTGCTCACCCTCTATACAGACTGCTCACCCTCTATACAGACTACTCACCCTCTACACTGGCTGCTCGCCCTGTACACTGGCTGCTCGCCCTCTACACTGGCTACTCGCCCTCTACACTGGCTACTCGCCCTCTACACTGGCTACTCGCCCCTTACTGTCCTTCCCTTACAGGGATCAATACTGTGAATCCTTTCCTCACCTGTTGCCCCAGTTCCTGGCAGCCTCGGGGCGTCTCATCTGCCCCCATTCTGAATCTTCTGTCTTGTCTATGATTCAGGAGTGGACACGGGTTGTAGAGGTAAAGGTCACACCCAAGGCCTGGAGTTTGGGGGGTCCCAAGTTTACTCCCCCACATGATAAGATCATAACATTATGGCCCCATTATGTGTGATTATTGCTGGGTCTAGTGGTTCTGTCCCATTCTGGCCCCATTATGTGTGATTATTGCTGGGGCCGGGTCTAGTGGTTCTGTCCCATTCTGGCCCCATTATGTGTGATTATTGCTGGGGCCGGGTCTAGTGGTTCTGTCCCATTCTCTCGCAGCAGCGGATGATGATGTCTCCTGGAGATGGAGAACGCGTGTCCTTATGTAGAGCGCATTCTACACTACAACTGTTATTGGTCTGTAACTCAAAGACATGACCAGGATAGGGCTGAGTCATAGGAACGGCTCACAGAGCAGAAAAGGAACCCTCCGTAACCAAAACTAAATAAAACACACGCATTTTATTGTTGGAAAAGTGCTGGTCACAGCTTTATTTATTCTTTGGAAATCTGTAAAATATAAACTTTATTAAACATATATTAACAATTGCAAAATATGATGAATACATTAAACATCAAATCTTTTAGTGGCCGAGTACTTGACAACCGAGCAGAAAACTGTTTGTCCAATATGACAACCAACTTAGTCCGGTGTAACCGTTAAGTAAAAAAATATCATTGCTCAGAACTCACGCTCAGCGTGTAAACAACCACACCTACCAATCCACAAGCCGCACACCAACCTGGCAAGTGACGAGGGCAGAATGTGGCAAATATCAAAAGAATCCAGCTCCTGAGGTCAAACTCTCACGGAGACTGCAATTCAATTCTCCAAATTCCAGGACTTTATCCCAAATGATGCAATCAATTTACCAAAATATAAATTATCTGTTGCCAAGCACCCGCCACAGCACAGCGTCTTGACTCCTCAAGACGCCGTGCACCGCCACACCCTCCAACCAAAACCGACCACCTCAGACAGACCATAATTAAAAACATCCAAACCAAGATCCGTCAAGTGCACACCATCCTTACCCGTGTAGCTGCGATCAGCTTCCAACAAACCATGCCGCACAACCAAACCTCCATTCAAACGGATGAATTTACCAAAACACTTATTTATCTTCACTCGAGACCGATTCAGTGCCGCCACTGAAACTGCGTTCCTCCACCGCTCCCTTCTCACCATCTCGAACCAAATCAACAACACATCCGGATACTCACTCATCAACCACAACACGTCTCTCTTCATCGCCTTAATCAATGGACGCATAGGAAAACTCCCGATGTCATTGCCCCCGGCATGGATCAACAAGACATCCGGAGCGCCCCATCTTTCAATTGCCATATGCAACTTCGCACGCACCGCTTCCCACTTAAGCCCCCTATAGCCAAGCCAACGCACACTTACCAAATTTCCATCGAGCTCAAGAAACCTACCACCCAAACGTAGTTGAGCCCTCTTTTCCGCCCAATGAATAAAAGAGTGTCCGAAAATCCAGATGACACATCTTTTAAAACCTATCAAAAAATAAACAAGCGTAACAGCCAAACCGCGCACCACTCCCCCTTTTCCCAACGCTCAACACTAAAACGCTCCAAAGGCAACAACGTAAAAATGTCCAGATTCTCCCTTTTCCATATTTTATCCTTCACTTCTTGTTTTAAATGACCCCCAAGAGGCCCATCAAAACAAATGTACAAGTTACCCAACGCCGCGTCCGAAACCGGCAACAATTTGGACGCATCATCTGACTTGCTCGCCGGAGCTTTTGCCCCACTCACTGCCACCACCGCACTCTCTAATCCATTGCCCGTCACTGACCCTGTGCTAGCTGACCCCACTGAATTTCCACCTGCCCCTGCGTTAGTCGTCGCCCCAGCACCCCAGGCCGATACTGGCCCCCCCATGCTGTGACCCCATAGCCCTCTCAAAAAATGACATCAAACGATACACCCCCTGCATAAACTCCTGAAGAGGCCCTACACTAGCAACAGCCCCTGCATCAGAAGTATTAGTGGCTATTATCACTGGAGTGTTATGTGTGTTTGTATGTAGTTGTGCATGTGTAGCTGTGGACGCACCTGTTATTGTGACGCCGCTGCCTCCTGCCGTCGGCCCGGCCTCGCCGGGACCTGCAACGAGCCCCTGGCCCGAGGGCACTGCTCCCACCGATGAAATCCCTCCTGGAGCCACTGACGGCACCGCAACCGCTGATCCTGCTGACGGCGACACCACGGGACCCCCTCCTGTCGCGGCCAGTCCTAGCGCGCGACGCACTGTGTCCAGCATAGCCGCCTCAGCGCCACTCTGCATCTGGTAAGGAAAAAAGACAGAAGAAACACCACGAACACAACCAGCATCGCCTAACCACTGTGCGCCTTGCACCATCCCCCCACCCATGCTGCTGTCAGGAGGCCCCATGAAGTGCTGCATCCCCACAGCAGCCCTATCACTAGCTCCACCGATCCAGCTAACATCTCTGCTGCCCCTGGAAGGAGGATTCATGCCTCCATCCACTGCGCCATGCTGCTGCTGTGCCCCTCCACGTGTCCTGGGTGAAGGGAGGACCTGACCCCCCCCACCCGCTGCCACCGCGCGTGAGGCCCCGGCCGCATCCAGAACCTCGACCGTGGCCTCCTCCCCACCACTCCCATCGCTGCCTGGGCTGCTGGGGGCATCCTCCTCCCAGCCCCCGCTCTCTCGCTGCCGCTAGCCGCCGCCGCCCGGCCCGGCGCACGGCTGACGCTCACCGCTCCAGCTGGTCCCTGGCAAGCGTCGCGTCTGGGCTGGCTCCTCCCCTCGGCTCCCGTCGACTTCCGGTTCCGGACTTCCAGCCAGCGCTGCTCCGCCCACCTCCAGGTCCGCCGCCATCTTGTGTCCTCCACGCGCCGCCGTCATCTTGCGCCTTCCACCGCCGGAGGACCTCGAACTCCCTGTCGTCCTCAGACTCCGCACACCGGCCCCTCCATCGTCCTCCGATGACGCCACCGACATCCTCCTCCGATGACGCCACCGACATCCTCCGGCTCCTCTTCCTGCTGGAACCGCGGACCACCTCTGCATCGCCGGACTCTCCAGGTGAGCCAAAAACGTCGCTTCTCCCGGCCCTTGCAGGTGATCCAGAAGGGCTCAACCTCTCCGGGGGCCTTGCTCTAGATGACCTGGCCGACCGCCGGGTCCCGCCGTCATCTCCCAAGGTAAAGGTGGTCATTTGTTCCCGCATCCATGCGGCACAACTGGTCTCCGCTTGCGCCCGCATCTGGGTCAAAAAAGCCTCCAACTCCGCCATCCACAGCCCCGGCACAAAACAACCCCCAAAAAAAACGCCGAAAAATTGCAGGCCTACTGGACCGGCACCACCTCTCCTTACAATTTTCTCCAGCCAAAAGATGGCGTGCCCTTCCTGGCATCCCTTATAATCCCTCTAAAGTCTCCAACCCCCAACTAAGACCACCTATCACCTCTCTTAAAGTTCAACCCCCCAACTCTAAAACCGCCCGCCTTTTCCTGCCCTCCCATCCCATCCTGTCATGGTCGTATTCCGCCCACTTCCAGCTATCTCCATGCTAACATGAACACAACGCGGGGGCATTGTTACCCACCTTCCCTCTGATGAGCCCGGGGAGAAGCACAGCGATGGCTAATAGTCTACCGGGAATCTAATAAGACACTTCATACAGAGTCTGGATGCAAGTGAAAGATTAGGGATATGGGGTAGGTGCACGACTGGCAGGAGGCAAGAGAAGGACAAGTAATGGGCAGACTGGGGGCAGGGGGTAGGTGCCGGACTGGCAGGAGGCAAGAGAAGGACAAGTAATGGGCAGACTGGGGGCAGGGGGTAGGTGCAGGGTAGGTGCCGGACTGGCAGGAGGCAAGAGAAGGACAAGTAATGGGCAGGCTGGGGCAGGGGGTAGGTGCAGGACTGGCAGGAGGCAAGACAAGGACAAGTAATGGGCAGGCTGGGGGCATGGGGTAGGTGCAGGGTAGGTGCCGGACTGGCAGGAGGCAAGGGACAAGTAATGGGCAGGCTGGGGGCAGGGGGTAGGTGCAGGACTGGCAGGAGGCAAGACAAGGACAAGTAATGGGCAGCTGATAGGAGTGGAGGTAGGTCAGGTAGGTGCAGGGACTGGCAGGAGCAAGACAAGGACAAGTAAGGGCAGGCTGGGGCAGGGGGAGGTGCGGACTGGCAGGAGGCAAGAACAAGGACAAGTAATGGGCAGGCGGGGGGCAGGGGTGAGGTGCCGGACTGGCAGGAGGCAAGCAGACAGGACAAGTAATGGGCAGGCTGGGGGCAGGGGGTAGGTGCAGGACTGGCAGGAGGCCAAGACAAGGAACAAGTAATGGCAGGCTGGAGGCAGGGTGGCAGGTTGCGGACTGGCAGGAGGCAAGACAAGGACAAGTAATGGGCAGGCTGGGGGCAGGGGGTAGGTGCCGGACTGGCAGGAGGCAAGACAAGGACAAGTAATGAGCAGGCTGGGGGCAGGGGGTAGGGTAGGATGCAGGGTAGGGCAGGACTGGCAGGAGGCAAGAGAAGAATAAGGTAAGAGGCAGGAAGAAAAGAAAAGAAAATATGAGCATCAGTCTCCGCCTGATCCCAAAATTGTGATAGTTATGCCGAGCAACATCTGCGAACATTCGCTATGTCAGATAAGGCGCAGGACTCAAATCCACACAGCGCTGGACTTTTGCTTCACCTAAAAAAGTCGCGCAAATAGAGACAAATTTACTAAATGCGCAATAAACCCTCAAAATGTCTAAAAACAACTGATCAGTGACCCCCCCCCTAGTGTCCAGTTGCAGAATATCGATATTTCAACCATCCTCACGCGTTTGCTGACCAAATGTTCACAAGTTACCAGTAGGAGCAGGAATGAGTGCACCGTCTGTGTCCTTGTTCTCCCCAGATTGCCTCTGACTGCCCACTAGGAATCTCTGTCCTCATCCGATAGCTTCTGGCCCTACGGCAGCCCTGACCTCACCCGACACCGTGATTTCTTGTGATGGTCATCTTCCATGGAGAGAGGAACCGGACCTCCTCCCATCATCTATCCTCTACCTGTGACATTTTGCCACCCACTTAAAGAGCGAGTTTCATGCGCGATCATTGCCGCCAGCGAGCCTTGGAGCTCGTGTGCAGCTGTCATGGATGATCATGGTCGGATAGCGTCTCAGGTATTGTGACTTGTTGTCAGCCTATTCCTATCTCGTCAGTCCCATCTCTCAGGTGATCGATCTCTACTCGGGTCTCAGAACATGAAAGTGACATCGTCCCATTAATTAATCCCATCTCCAGGTAGATTGACGAAGATAACGGATGTCGCAATTCCGACACTTCCTTATGTCTAACGATAGACGCCGCTAATGACTGGAGTTCTAGGGTCGAGAGGCAGTCGTCCATCTGCTTCCTCATGCTCGCTGGTCCCCAGGTGTGGACAGACAATCAGAGCTCACGGGCTGGAAATGTCCCCGGCTGCGGCGAGCATTGCCTCACACCTTACTGGTCATGTGGCTGCTCTTTTCTCTGCAGCCCACCCGGCAGAGACTCTGACTCCTGCTCCTGGAGAGTGCAACCGTTATGCCTTTCCCTGTGGCGGAGACACCATGTTATGTACTGATTCTCATCTTTCTTCCCATACGTAGATACAGGAGCCAGTTGAGAAGACGACAAGCTGCTGGCAGATAATAGGAATTTCTATCTCACCCACAAGTGCTTATTCGTCATCAGTGCAGGTCAGTGTTCCTCTATAAGTGTCCTTGGACCCTGATGTGGTTGTTTTGTGTAGAGAGTGAGTGGTACATGATTATATAGGAGTGTGGCGACACAGGGAGCAGGGCACACGAGCCGCTAAGCAACGAAGAAGAGGACCGCGGGTGGGCGTCAGAAAGTGAGTACAGAGGTTGTTTTTGTTCTTATAGGCTGGGCTTCCCCTGTGGCAGGTGATGCTGCTATATACTAATAGTATGGGGCTTCGCTATCATATAGGGGGCAGGGACTGATCGCTATATAAAAGGGGGCGTGGCTGGCTGACCTATATTCCTGGGGCAGGGGGCTTCTCTATTACTAGGGGGGGTGCTTCAGCGCTATATACTGGGGGATGGGCTGGCTGGAAATATACGAGGGTCATGGGAGTTCTGGCTAGATACTAAAGATGGGGCTCGATTATCTAGGGGGGGCAGGGGCTGAGGCTATATAAATGGGGGGCAGTGGCTGGCTGACTATATCCTGGGGCAGGGGCTCTCTATTTACTAGGGGGGAGTGCTGCAGGCTATATACCTGGGGGAATGGGCTGGCTGGAAATATACTAGGGGCATGGGATTCTGGCTATATACTAATAGATGGGGCTCGCTATATACTAGGGGGCAGGGGCTGAGGCTATATAATGGGGGGGGCAGTGCTTGGTGCTGGATCATATCCTGGGCAGGGGCATGGGGCCTCTATTACTAGGGGGAGGGAGGGCTGCAGGAGTATACCTGGGGGGAGGGAATGGGCTGGCTGGGACAATATACTAGGGGCATGGGATTTCTGGCTGATAACTAAGTAGATGGCCCGGCTCGTAATCTCGCTATATACTAGGGGCGCAGGGGCCTGAGGGATATAGTATGGGGGCAGTGGTCTGGCTGACTATATTCTGGGGCAGGGCTCTCTATTATTACTATGGGAGTGGCTGCAGGCTATATATTGGGGGGATGCGGCTGGCTTGACGATATACTAATGGGACATGGGATGCTGGCTATATACTAAGGGACGGGGGCTCTTGGGCTATATACTAGGGGATGGGGCTTGCCGGCTTATATACCTGGGGGGCAAGGGCTGCAACCTGCCATCTATATAATGTGGCGGCGGCAGGGCTGCTGGCCGTATCTAACTGGGGGGGGAGGGAATGGCTGCTAGGTATATACCTGGGGGAAGGGCCTGCTGGTATTGACTACTTGATGGGGGTTGCTATATGCGAGGGCGGAAGGGGGCTGGAGGCTATATCTGGGGGGAATGTGCTGCTGGCCTTTATACTGGGGGCATGGGGCTTGCTCTATATAATGGTGGGAATGGGCTGGTGGGCTATATACGGGGTGCATGGGTTTGGCTATACACTGGGGTCATGGGCTGACTATATACTTGGGGTAGGGGACTGACTGGCTATATACTGGGCGGGCAGAGGAGGGCTATATACTGGGGGGCAGGGATGGCTATATAAAAGGGCACAGGCTGTGGCTGACTATATCCTGGGAGCAGGGGCTCTCTATATATAGGGGAGTGATGCTGCAGGCTAAGTACCTATGGGGGAATGGGCTGGCAGGTTATATTACTGGGGGGCAGGGCTGGCTAATAACTGGGGGCATGGGCTGGGCAGGCTAAAATACTGCGGGGCAGTGGATGGGCTATATACTGGGGGCATGGGCTAGCTATACCACTGAGGGATGGGCTGCCATATACTGAAGGTAGGGGACTGGTAAGCTATAGACTGGGGAGTTATGGTGGTTGAGCTATACACTGCGGGAGAGGGGCTACTGGCTATATAAAACTTGGGTAGGGGCCTGGCTATACACTGGGGACAGGGGGATGGATATATTATATGGGGAGGGGAAGGCTTATACATTGGGCTGGCAAACACTGGGGACAGGGGATGGCTATATACTTGGGGCAGGGGAAAGGCTATAACATGGGCTGGCTAGCGTTGAAAAAAAACTCGTGAGGCACAGTTACTGTCCGCGTCCCAGTCGCAGTCCCGTGGCGCAATGTCCGATTGCTGATTCGGGTCTGCCGGGAATTCCACTAAGGTGCATGCACTGCACCCGAATCCAGCAAGTGTCGCAGCTGCGTCGAGGTCCGCTGGAGCACCATTCTCGTCCCGGTGTAGGTAAAGTGCTGTCTTGTGACAACACAATTCTTTATAAAACCCGCAGACCGATTCTCTGTCGCGGTGAATGAGAAGTGAATTGAAAAGCCGGCGCCGATGCGCCCAAAATCGATAGCAGTGCACACCAAAATCCGGGGCAATTCGGCAAAACAAATCGGAAATATCGGGAAAAACTGACGAAAGGTGTGGCGTTCAGACCCTAGAATGAGCCACCCCAAATGTCAATATTGAGCCTTTTTTTTTTTTTTACGTCAGATACCCAACAAGGAAAACCAAAGTAAAAATTTACCGGTCCTGTCACGATCCGGTGGCGCGTTCTCCGAACTGCTTCGGGGTCTGGCCGGGGATTCACTAAGGTTGGCACCCAGTGTACACCAGTGTCGCTGCTGCGCTGAAGTCCGCCGGAGAGTTCAAATGTCCATCCGGTGCATGTGCTATTTTTGTTGTGTTTAGCGAATTCATCAGGTTTTGTTCGCGGCCACGCCACACGATTTCTGTCGCGTGGAAAGCCTGCGAAAAAAAAAAAATGTGATTCGCGACCCACATTAGATAAATTGATGCCCAATGTGATCAAGGCTTTGTAGGGGTTGATGGGGGGGGGGGTTGGGGGGGGGGGATGGGGGGGGGGGTGTTGGGGGTGCGTGGTGGGGGGGCTAGGGGGCCTGGGCGTGCGTGGGGGGGGGGGGGGTGGGCGGGGGGGGGAGGTGGGGGGTGGACATGGGGGGGGGGGGGGGGGGTGGGCGTGGCGCGGGGATGACCGGTGGGGAGGCCGTGGCGGGGGGGGGGGGGGAGAGGGGGGGGGGGGAAGTGCGCGAGAGGTCGGAGGGGGTGCGGTGGGGGGGGGTGGGTGGGGGGGGTGGGCGGGTCGGGGGGGGGTTCGGGGGGGGGGTGGGGGGGGGGTGGGGGGGGCGGGGGTGGGGTGGGGCGGGCAGGGGGAAGTGTGGGGTGGGGGGTGGAGGGGGGGGGATGTGGGCCCGGGGTGGGGGGGGCTGGTGGGGGGGGGGGGGGTGGGGGTGGGGGGGGGGGGGCGAGGGTGGGGGGGGGGGTGGGGTGGCGGGGGGAGGGCGCCGGGGGGGTGGGGGGGGGGCGGGGGTGTGGGCGGGGGGTTGTGGGGGCGGGGGGGGGGGGGTGGGGGGGGTGGGGGGGGGGAGGGGGGGGGGGCGGGGGGGGGGAGTGGGGGGGGGGGCGGGAAGGTTGGGGTGTGGTGGGGGGTGGGGGGGGAGGTGGGGGGGGTGGGGGGGGGGGCGGGAGGGGGGGGGGTGGGTGGGGGGGGGCGGGGGCTGGAGGGGGGGGTAGGTTGTGGGGGGAGGGGCGGGGGGGGGAGGGGGAGGCGCGGACGGGGCGGGGGGGGTGGGGGGTGGGGGGGGGGGGGGGTGGGGGGGGGGGTTTGGGTGGGGGGGGGGGGGGGGCGGGGCGGGAGGGGGGGAAGCCTGGGGTGGGGGGGGAGGGGGGGGGGGGTGGCGCGATTGGGTGGGGGGGGGGGGGGGACACGGGGGAGCCAAAAGGGGTTATCGGGGGGGGGGGGGGGGCGGGAGGGGGGGGGGCGGGGGGGGGGGCGGGTGGGGGGGGGGGGGGGGGGGGGGGGGGGGGGGGAGGCGGGGGTGGGGGGGGGGGGGGGGGGGGGGGGGGGGTTCGTCTGGTTTGGTTTGGTGGGGTGTTTTCTGTTGTCTTCTTTTGGGTTGAGGGGGGGGAGGGGGTGGGGGGTCGTGTGTGGGGGGTAGGGGGGTGGTGGGGGGGCGGGGTGGGGCGTGGGGGGGGGGGGGGCGGTGAGGGGGGGTGGGTGTGGGAGCGGGGGGTTGGTCGGGGGGGGGGGTGGGTGGGGGGGGGGGTGGGGGGGGAGGTGTGGGCAGGGGGGGTGGGGGGGGGGGTTGGGTTGGGGGTGGGTGGGGGGGGGGGGGTGGTGGGGATGGGGGGGGGGGGGGACGTGGGGGGAGGGAGGGGGGGTGGAGGGTGGGGGGGGGGGGGTGGGGCGGGGGTGGAGAGGGGGGGGGGGGGGGGGGGGGTTGGTGTGGGTGGGGGGGGGGGTGGGAGGGGTGGGGTGGGGGAGGGGGGGGCGTGGGGGGTGGCGGGCGGGGGGGGGGGGGGGGAGGAGGGGGGGGGTGGGGGAGAGGGGGGGGGGGGGGGGCGGGGGGGGGGGGGGGCGTGTGGGGGGTGGGGGGGGGGGGGGGGAGGGGGGGGTAGTGGTGGGGGTTGTGAAGGGGGGGGGGGGGGGGGGGGGGGGGGGGGGGTGGGGGGGGGGGGGGGTTGGGGGGGTAAGGGGGGGGGGGGGTTGGGTGGGGGGGGGGGGGTGGGGGGGTAGCTGGTGGTGGGGTATGGGGGGGGAGGTTGGGGGGGGGAGGGGGGGGGGGTGGGGGGGGTGGATGGGGGTGGGGGGGGGGGGGTGTGGGGTGGGGTTAAGCCAATGGAATGCCGTCAAAAACACAACACGCAACGCCATGTATGAATGCGCCCTGTGAAACGTGTGTGAAATGAGCCCTAAGGCTTCTGTCATTACAAGCTCCATTTCTGATTCCTGGGAAGAAAGCGGGGTGTGTCTCTTAACGTTTTCCTGCAAGCTGCCAGTTTGAGTGATGGACGTGAGCCAGTCATGCTGGGGCGGTGTCCTATTACTGCCTTATATTTCTGCCTAGGCCCTTCTCTAGAGCTTCTTACTACTCTGTGTACTGGATCTTCTCTTTGCCTACTTGTACGTTTTATTTGACTATTGAATCTGTATCTTGCCGCATCCATCTTTGGTTTTGGGCCCCGGTTTTGTTGTCTTACTTGTCTGTCTGGTATCTGTTGTTGTGTCCCTCAGTATGTTGTACTCTAGTGTGACCCACCATCTTGTGTCGGTTTTCTGTACCAGTGTGAACCGACCTATATCTGTATCCCGTTTACTGTTCGCTCCAACGCTCATCAGCACTGCCAGACGAGGTAGTGCCTGTCACCTTGTAGGTCACTCAGAGACGTGTTAGTTACGTCCTATAGCGGGTTCTCCTGCTCCATTAACCTGTAAGTATGGCTCCTGTGTCCTCTTCTCATTACCTTAGAATGGCCCCTGTGCCTCCTCTCTTACCTGTAGTAATGGCTCATGTGTTCCTCTCTCATTAACTGTAGTAAGGTCCTGTGTCTCCCCTCATTACCTTGTAGTAATGGCTCATGGGTCCTCCCCTTCATACCTGTCGTAATGGCTCCTCTGTCCTCTCTCATACCTGTAGTAATGGCTCCTGTGTCCTCTCATACCTGTAGTAACTGTGCTCCTCTGTCCTCCTCTCATTACACCGTAGTAATGGCTCCTCTGTCCTCTTCATTACCTGTAATAATGGCCTCCTGTCCTCCCCTCATTACCTGTAGTAATGGCTCCTGTGGTGCTCCTCTCATTACCTGTGTAATGGCTCCTCTGTCCTCCCCCTCATTACCTGTAGTAATGGCTCCTGTGTCCTCCTCTCATTACCTGTAGTAATGGCTCCTGTGTCCTCCTCTCATTACCTGTTAGTAATGGCTGCCTCGTCCTCCCCCTTTCATTACCTGTAGTATGGCCTACTGGTCTCCTTCGCGATTACCTGGTAGTAATGCGCTCCTGTTGTCTCCCCTCATTACCTGTATGTAAGGGCTCCTGTGTTCCCCTCTCATTACCTGTAGTAAGCCCTCGGTGCTCCCATCTTACTGTTATGGCTCTGTGCCTCCCTCTCATATTACCTGTAGTGAATGGTCTCCTGTGTCCTCCCCTCATTACCTGTAGAATGGCTCCGTGTCCTCCTCTTTACACTTGGTAGTAATGGCTCCTGTTCCTCCCCTCATTAACCTGTAGTAATGGCTCCTCTGTCCTCCCCTCATTACCTGTAGTAATGGCTCCTGGTCCTCCCCTCATTACCTGTAGTAATGGCTCTCTGTCCTCCGCTCATTACCTGTAGTAATGGCTCCTGTGCCTCCCCTCATTACCTGTAGTAATGGCTCCTGTGTCTCTCCTTCATTACCTGTAGTAATGGCCCTCGGTCCTCCTCTCATACCTGTAGTAAATGGTCCTGTGTCCTCCTCTTCATTACCTGTAGTAATGGCTCCTGTGTCCCTCCTCTCATTACTCGAGTAATGGCTCTGGTGTCCTCCTCTCATTACCTGAGTAAGTAATGGCTCCTGTGTCTCCCCTCATTACCTGTAGTAATGGCTCCTCTGTCTCCCCTCATTACTGTAGTAATGGCTCCTGTGTCTCCCTCATTACCTGTGTAATGGCTCCTGTGTCCTCCCTCATTACCTGTAGTAATGGCCTGTGTCTCCCTCTCATTACCTGTAGTAATGGCTCCTGTGTCCTCCCTCTCATTACTGTGATAATGGCTCCTGTGTCCCCTCTCTCATTACCTGTAGTAATGGCTCCGTGTCCCCCTCATTACCTGTAGTAATGGCTCCTGGTCCTCTCCTCATTACCTTTAGTAAGGCTCCTGTGTCTCTCTCATACCTGTAGTAATGGCTCCTGTGTCCTCCTCTCATTACCTGTAGTAATGGCTCCTGTGCTCCCCCCTCATTACCTGTAGAATGGCTCCTGTGTCCTCCTCTTTACCTGTAGAATGGCTCTCGTGTCCTCCCTCATTACCTGTAGTAATGCGCCTGTGTCCCCCCTCATTACCTGAATGGCTCCTGGGTCCTCCCTCATTACCTGTAGTAATGGCTCGTGTCCTCCTCTCATTACCTCGTAATGGCTCCGTGTCCTCCTCTCATTACCTGTAGTAATGGCTCCTGTGTCCTCATCTCATACACTGTAGTAATGGCTCCTGTGTCCTCCTCTCATTACCTGTAGTATGGCTCCTGTGTCCTCCTCTCATTACCTGTAGTAATGGCTCCTCTGTCCTCCTCTCATTACCTGTAGTAATGGCTCCTGTGTCCTCCTCTCATTACCTTAGTAATGGCTCCTTGTCCTCCTCTCATTACCGTAGTAATGGCTCCTCTGTCCTCCTCATTACCTGTAGTAAGGCTCCTGTGTCCTCCCCATTACATGTAAGTATGGCTCTGTGACCCTATTCTTACCTGTAAGTAAGGGTGGCTAATGTGTCCTACCTCTCATTACCTGTAGTAAGGTCTCCTGTGTCCTCCCCCCATTCCTGTAGTATGGCTCCTGTGCCTTCCTACCTCACTTATACCTGTAGTAATGGCTCCTTGTGTCCTCCTGCTCATTACCTGTAGATGCTCTCTGTCCTCCCTCATTACCTGTAGTAATGGCTCCTGTGTCCTCCCCTCATTACCTGTAGTAATGGCTCCTGTGTCCTCCCCTCATTACCTGTAGTAATGGCTCCTGTGTCCTCCTCTCATTACCTGTAGTAATGGCTCCTGTGGCCTCCTCTCGTTACTTCTAGTAACAGAGGTTGTGTCACTTCTGCTCTATTCATGTGTGAGCTTCACAGGACCCTTAAAAGGTCCTTAAATTGCTCTTTTTCTTATATTTATTGTGAGTGCAACACCCCTGCCAATTGCATTGGCAGGCTGGTGGTTGTGAATAGCGCCCTCTCCAGATCAGGAGCTGTTAGGGAGAGTCATGCCCTCTGTAGGTTGTTTCTGGAATTTGTGTACTTGCATCTGTAGCTACTGCCTAGCAAGGCAACAGTTAACTTGTGTATGTAGATATGGAAGGTGATTGGAGAGCTGCTACCACCTGACCAAGGATATATAAACCCCTTGCTCTTAGTGGTCTGTTCTTTAGTGAGAACATAGTTTGCAGACAGCACCACAGCCAGGCTCCTAATCCTCAGGCCTACTGCCTGGCACACAGGACAAGACCGGAGACCTAAGCCCAGAACTGTAGCTCCACCACATGGACTTGGCTCCATCTTTACCAGCCCAGTCTGCTTCTACTACCAGGCTGCTTGTAATCTTTCTGTGGACCACTCCCCATTACATTTCCAGCTTTAGAATCCACTTTTTTATTGTTTGGCCGTTGCCTGTTGTTCACTAATGAACCATGAGTTTATTTGCACAACGTTGCCTCTATCTGATCCCTGGATATGGATGTTACCACCACGGGCGCCCCATTCATCACCCAGGAACTCACCCTACAGACACTCAAGCATAGGGCGGAGGAGAGCTGCTGCAGGGAAGTGGGGAGGAGAGCTGCTGCTGCAGGGAATCAGAGAGGGGGGGGCTGCTGCAGGGAATCAGAGAGGGGAGGAGAGCTGCTGCTGCAGGGAATCAGAGAGGGGAGGAGAGCTGCTGCTGCAGGGAATCAGAGGGGAGGAGAGCTGCTGCTGCAGGGAATCTGAGAGGGGAGGAGAGCTGCTGCTGCAGGGAATCTGAGAGGGGAGGAGAGCTGCTGCTGCAGGGAATCAGAGGGGAGGAGAGCTGCTGCTGCAGGGAAGGAGAGAGTTACTGTGTGGAATAGGAAGGACCTGATTTAGTTTTCTTTTACAGAAAATAGATAAGAAGTGTGTACTGACAGCACAGGCACGTCATAATGATGGGGATATAAGGTGGGGTTATTGTAAATGGGGGGTGTTATCAATTGGAGATACAAAAGGAAAGGGACATATGTTTGGGGGCTACAAAGGAGAAGACATTACAAGTGTGGGGCTACAAGAAGAGGGAATTGTAAGAAGGGGCCATGGAGGGGGACACAGGATGATGTTTCTGCAGACCAGAAGGCCACAAGCTTTTCCTTGTACAGTAAGACAGGAGAAACCTAAGAAAAACTGGGGTCTCCTTAGATTGGAGAGGGACATGAGTCCAAACGAAAAGACAAACCAAAGTAAAAACAAAATCTGGTGATTGTGAACCTCGGAAATAGCTCGGAAAATGGCAAGATTCAAGGGAAATGGACCAGAACCGCACCATAAATGGAGAACATTAACTACCCAGGTCACGATGAGCGAAGAAGATGAACCAGATCTCCTCGTTGGTTGTATGGGATGAATCTGCTAAAGTTGGACGCTCATGAACCTCAACAAGACCAAAACCACCGGATGTCGTATCAGAAATGAGATTGGGGAAAGGTAAAGGTGGAAATGACAAGGGAAGCGTCTCCTCGAGAACTGGTTAGACACCTCGGTAAATGTGTCACAGAAGATTCGTCTGGAGACGCCTTACTACCTGGGGACCTGCAGATGAGGTTTATGAGATGTGACAAGATGATGGAAGCTTAGGTGAGCAATATGAAGAAAAGAAGCCTGGGGGAGATCTACAAGAAGCCATCAACCTTCTGAAGATATTCCGAGAGGACATCAGCAGCCATCAAAGAGAACATCAGCAGATAACTGCAGGCAACGGGACGAAAACTCTGAACAGCCGAAATGATAGGTGGGGCCCAAGATCCAAAAATACTGTCCAATAAGAGGTGGCGTGTCCTCCTGATCATACACACGTTCCATATTACTGATTACATGCACAAAATGTACTTGTAGCGCACAATGTGACAGCTTACAATCCAATATTTCTGGGCTCATTCTTTTGAGGGTTTGCACATGATGGTGGCATCCTGTGGGATGGAGGAGCCCTGTGTGGTAGAGTTAGAGGTGGTGAAAGGGAGGGTCACAATGGGACTGGAGTCCTGGGAGGTGGAGGAGTCCTGGGTGGTAGAGTCATAGGTAGTGGAATGGTCATGGTGGTGGTGGTGTCATGAAGGTGTTGAAGTCCTGGGTGGTGAAGTCCTCGGTGGTGGAGGGGTTGTGGTGGTGTGGGGTCAGGAATGATGATGGGAGGTTGGAGTAGTCCTCGGTGGAAGTGTCGCAGTGATGATTGGGTCCTGGGGGATGGAGGAGTCCTGGGTGGTGTGGTAGGGTCCTGGGTGGTGGTGGAGGAGCAGGACCTGTCACAGGGTTAGGCTATTGACTGTTCCAGGACTGCCTTGTGGCCTGGAAATGCCCCCCTCCCACATGTGGCCCCCTTCCCATCCATGTGGTGTAGAGGGAGAAATATTGTGCGGTCCTGGAGGGGGAGTATTCCTTAGGCGCTTCAATGGTCTTAGGAGCTCTGCTTGCTGTCACTGGCTTTGTCTGCCTGCTGTATTTGGCATGTGCTTGCTGGTGCAGCGGGAGGTCACATACCCTGGGGGGGGGCCTCGGATATTGCGGTAGATTATCCGTGTGTCGCGATCGGCTCCAATGTCTGAGAAATTATAAATCTCCAATGGAAAAAAAATTGACGTCAAAAAGCCAAAAGAAATGAGATGATAAATCTCCCCCTTTGTGTCCTGTCATTACCGGAGTCATCTCCCGGGAGAGAAACCACCTGCTGCATCCGCAGGAATCTCATCTCATGGAACATTCTGCATCCAAACAAACAGCGCTGACCCCAACGCCCCCAGAACCAGCACAACAGCGCGAGGTCAGCGCCGGAACAATATGAGACGCAATATCCTCACCTGACTGAGAGCAAGGACTGCGGAGATCATCACCTGTCTAATATCTATCTATCTATCTATCTATCTATCTATCTATCTATCTATCTAGAGATGTTCTCTGTTACCTCCTGTAGGGTTATTGGGGCATCTCGAGGGTTTTGAAGCTCCTTGATATTTTTCCTCACGGGCTTCTAGTTTTGTTCTGATGCTATTTTGTTCTTGGTTTAGTTCCTCTGTTGGGAATCTTTGTAGAGATCCTTGAAGTACTGGTACCAGATGTTTCCATTCTGGATATGGAGGTTGTTTTCCCCTCACTGCCCATGTGGTGTTGTCCTGGAGGGCACCCTGGAGCTGGGGGAGCTCGGTGGAGATGTGGTTGCATTTAGTTTTCTGGGGTGTATGGACCTTCTGTAGGGATTTGCACTCTTTGTCATACCACCTTCACCTTCTTCTTCCCGGTGCATGTAAGTGCATTGTCTTGCGGCACAATTTGAAAGTTAAATCCTGCGTTCAGTCCGAATCAGTCGGATCCTCCCCCGGCACCACAATCCCAGCGCAGACACCTGTTACATACCTGTGCGAGTCGTGCAATCCTCAAAAAAGATGAACAGTCCGACAAAAGTGCGATCATCGACTCTTACTAAATGAGCCCCATAGACTCCGCCTATTTGTCCATTAATAGAATAATTGGCTTTGTGAAAAAGAGGCTTCTGGAGGGTAAAAGCCAAAGAGAAAAAGAACTAAAACCTGCAATTACATGAAATTCTGTGTAGGGGGAGGGGGCAGCACAGGGGCAATTCCCAGCAGCCACAGAGACACCAGATAAAGCTGCCAAACAAATGGAATAAATGAATAAATTACCACAAGAAGTGAAAGAACCTGGGAGGCAAAAGCTTCATTAAAACTATGTTTACTGCCGGAGAACACCCAGGAGCCGAGCAACATAGCAACAAACAGAGAGGAAGAGGAGCCGCAATAAGAGAGGACGCAGAAACGTAGAGGAGCCACTACAGGAGAGGCCACAGAGGAAGAGGAGCCGCTACAGGAGAGACCACAGAGAGGAAGAGGAGCCGCTACAGGAGAGACCACAGAGAGGAAGAGATCCCCGAATAGGATAGACCTGCAGAGAGGAAGATGACCGCAATCTAAGAGAGGACGCGAATCGTGAGGATCCACTACAGGAGAGCACAAGTAAGAGATCGCTACGGAGTAGACCACATAGATTAAGAGGAAGCAGCTACAGGAGAGAGACCAAGAGAGGAAGAGGAGCCGCACAGGCAATAGGAGAGACCTGCCGAGAGAGAAGAGGAGCCGCATAAGGAGAGGACCAAGAGGAAGAGAGTAGCCATAAGAGTGAAGACCCAAAGAAGAGAACGAGGGACGTCGCTACAGGAGAAGGAGCAAGAGGAGGAAGAGAGCTCGCTACAGAGAGTAGACCACAGAGAAGGAAGAGGGAGAGGACCGCATCAAGGCAGAAGCAACGCAGGAAGCACAAGCAGGAGAATGCAGGAGGACAATAATAGCCGCTACCGGAAGACCACAGAGAGGAAGAGGAGCCGCTACAAGTAGAGACCACAGAGAGGACGGGAGCCGCCATACGGAGAGCCCAGAGAGGAGAGGAGCCCGCTACAGAAGAGACCACAGAGAGGAAAGAGGAGCCGCTACAGAGAGACCACCGAGAGGAAGAGGAGCCTCTACATTGAGAGACCCCGAGATAAGGAAGAAGGAGCCGTCTACGAGAGAGACCCACAGAGAGAAGAGAGCCGCTACAGGAGAGCCCACAGCGGAAGAGGAGCCGCGACAGGATAGGTCACAGACGGAACAGGAGCCGCCTACGTAGAAGGACCACAGAGAGGAAAGGAGTCCCTACAGGAGGAGACCACAGCGAGAGAGAGCCGACTACAGGGAACACAGATAGAGGACTACGAACGTTACAGAACCACAGAAAGAAGACTGCCACCGTACAGAGAGACCAGCAGGAGAGGAAGATGGAGACAAAGCCGGCCGGAGGACAAGAGGAATAGCGTGGAGGAGACACAAGAAGACAGCAGGAAGACACAGAGAAGAAGGCCGCACAGAGACTACATGGACGGAAACGCGCCACAGAGACAAGGAAGAGGACCCGCTACAAGAGAGGCCACGGGGGGCGAGGAAGAGGAGCCGCTACAGGAGAGGCCCAGTAGATAGCCCAGGAGGCCACAGAAGGAAGGCGATCGCACGACACGCGAAGAGACCGATGAGAGAAGAGCCCGCACTGAGAGGCCAAGAGGAAGAGGAAATGCCGCAAAAGGAGAGACCACAGAGAGAGAATGACCGTACAGGAGAGACCACAGAGAGGAAATGGAGCCGCTACAGAGAGGCCACAGTAGGAAACAAGAGGGCCGCTAAACAGGAGAAGGCCACAGAGGAAGAGTAGCCCGCAATAGGAGAACCCACGAGAGAGGTACGGAAGACACGAGGGGAGTGCGCTACAGGAGAGACCACAGAGAGGAAGAGGAGCCGCTACAGGTAGCAGAGCAGAAGAGGACCGCTAGAAGTGAGGCAAGGAGGAAAGAGAGAACCGCTACAGTGTGAGGGCCTACAGAGAGGACGAGGACGCGAACAGTGGAGGCCAAGAGAGGAAGTAGGAGCCGTACGTAGACTCGCAAACAGGAGAGCCAACAGCGGAAGAGGGTGCCATCTACGGAGAGGGAACCGCAAATATGCAAGAGGAGCCTCTAAAGGAGAGGCCAACACCAGTCAAAAATGAGCCTCTACAGGGGGTCACTTAAACTGGAAGGAGGAAACTAACAACGGGTAGCCATAGACACTGTAAGAGGGAAACTCTACGAAGGAAGGCCAAAGACACTAGACAGAGGAGCTCTCACAGGGAGAGGCAAGAAACCATGTACGAGGTATCCTCTACACAGAGTGATCCAGACAGACAGTGGAAGAGACAGCCTCAGAGAACCCGAGACACTGGAAGAGAAGCATTTACAGGAGAGCCAAGACACGTGGTAATAGAAGCGCCTGCACAGTCCAAGACACTGCAGGAATCCAGAGAAGATCAAAAAAGGCTCTCAGCGAGAGGCTTGAAAACCCTGCCGAGGGCCTCTCCCAGAGAGGCCACGCATGAGCAGAAGAATTCCCTGCAAGAGTGCCTGGCGTTGGGGGAAGAGAGGCGACAAGGTAGGAGTCTGGAGGAGGGGGACAGAGCGAGCTCTGGAGAGGAGGTGGACAGATGGAGATGGAGGAGAAGGGCAATGAGTCCTGGAAAGGAGGAACAGAGGGGTTTGGAGGTGGAGAAAGAGCATCTGGAGGACGGTAACAGAGGGGTCTAAGATGCGGAGGGAGACAGCAGTATGGAGGAGAACATAAGAGTCAGGAGAGGAGGAGGTACAGAGGGCTCTAGATGCGGAGGCAGCACCAGTCGGAGGAGAAATAGGAATGGAGATGAGATGGTACCAGGGGGTCTGGTGGAGAACAGATGAGGAGAACAGATTTGTCTGGTTGAGGGGGACAGAACAGTCTGGATGAGGACAGAGGAGTTTGGAGAAGGAGAACATATGAGTCTATAGAGGAGGAAAGAGAAGTACTGGAGGAGGCAGAGTAACACAGTGCCAACGCATTAGCCAAAAGTCACAGTGCTTCCAAGAGACATTATGGTTCACAGATGCTCACAATAGACAATATAAGTACAGTGCCCCGAAGTATTATGGTCACAGTGCTTGGCACAAGTAGCCAGATATAGAACGGTGTACCGAAGTATTATGGTTCACAGGCTGACCAGTAAGCCAGTATAGTAACGGCCTCGAATAGTCAGGTCGCCAGTCGTATGTAACGGTGCTCCGAGTATCACAGTGCCAATAGCGAGTACGGCCAGCTAGTATGGTCAGGCCAGTAGAGTAAGTACCGGACTGATGCCCCCGAACGTACTTATGTCTACAGTGCTGCACAGTGCCAGTATAAGTAACAGGTGCCCCCACAGTATTATTGGTCACGTGCTGCACAGTTAGCCAGTATTATAACAGGTGCCCCCACAGTAGTAATGGTCACAGTGCTGCCACATGAGCCAAGGTATAATAGTAACGGTGCCCCCACAGTATGGGTGGTCACAGTGCTTCGACAAGTAGCCAGAAACCGTATAGGAGAGAACCAGTGCTCACCCACACGTATATGGGTCACAGTGCTGCAGCAGTACCATAGTATAGTAAACATTGCCACCACAGTATTATTGGTCACAGTGCTGCACAAAAGTACCAGGTATTTGATACGTAACAGTATCGCCGAACCACTCATTAAGGTCACAGTGCTCGAGGCAAAGAGTAGAAGCAGTATAGTAGCGGTGGCCCCCCAGATATTTGGTCAACAGTGACGCGCAACAGGTAGACCATATTAGAGTAAACGAGATGCCCCAAGCCAGAAGTATTAATTGGTCACAGATGCCGCACAGACCAGACTAGGTATGTAACAGTGCCCCAAAGGTATTATGGACACAGTGCTGCACAGTAGTCCAGATATAGGAACGGTGCCCCCACAGTTAGTTATGGTTCACAGTGCTTGCACAGTACCAGAAGCGGTGCACCACGATTATGGAAAGTCGCAAACGATGGAACGGCCCCACAGTATTATGGTCACAGTGCTGCACAATAGCAGCAGTATAGTAACGGTGCCTCCCACATATTTATGTCACAGTGCTGCACAGTAAGTTACAGTAATAGTAACGTGCCCCCACGTATTATTGGTCCCAGTGCGCACAGTAGCCAGTATAGTAAAAGTGCCCCCAACAGTATTATGGTCACAGTGCTGCTCAGTAGCCAGTATAGTAACGTGCCCCCACAGCCAGTATATGGTCACAGATGCTGCACAGTAGCCAGCTATAGTAACGGTGTCCCCTCACAGTATTATTTAGGTCCATGCATGCGGGCACAGAGCCAGTATAGTATAAACGGTGCCCCCCACAGTATTATGGTCACAGTGCTCACAGTAGCCGTATAGTAACCGTGCCCCCACAGTATTATGGTCACAGTGCTGACATAGCCATATAGTACGGTGCCCCCACAGTATTGATGGTCACAGTGCCCGCACAGATAGCCAGTATAGTGACGTGCCCCCACAGTTATTATGGTCACAGTGCCGCACGTGCCAGTATAGTAACAGTGCCCCCCACATTATTATGGTCAAATGCTCGCACAGTAGCCATATAGTAACGGTGCCCCACAGTATTATGGTCACAGTGCTGCACATAGTCCAGTATAGTATACGGTGCCCCCACAGTATTATGGTCACAGTGCTGCACAGTAGCCAGTATAGTACAACGGATGCCCCCCAACAGTATTAATGGTCACAGTGCACTGGCCCACAGTAGCCAGATAGTATACGGTGCCCCCACAGTATATATGGTCACAGTGCTGCACAGTAGCCAGTATAGTAACGGTGCCCCCACAGTATTATGGTCACAGTGATGCACAGTAGCCAGTATAGAACGGTCCCCCACAGTTATTATGGTACAGTGCTGCACAGAGTAGCCAGTATAGTAACATGCCCCCCCACGTATTATGGTCACAGTGCTGCACAGTAGCCAGTATAGTACAGTGCCCCACAGTATTATGGTCACAGTGCCTGCACAGTAGCCAGTATAGTAAACGGTGCCCCACAGTATTTATGGTCCACAGTGCTGCACAGTAGCCATATAGTACATTGCCCCCACAGTATTATGGTCACGTGCTGCCAGTAGCCCATTATATGTAACGGTGCCCCCACAGTATTATGGTCACAATGCTGCACGTAGCCAGTATAGTAACGGTTGGCCACACCACAGTATATGGTGCACAGTGCTGCACAGTAGCCAGTATGTAACGGTGCCCCCACAGTAATTATGGTCACAGTGACTGCACAGTAGCCAGTATATGTAAAAACAGTGCCCCACAGTATTATGGTCACAGTGACCGCACAGTAGCCAGTATAGTAACGGTAGCCCCACAGTATTAAGGGTCACAGTGGCCTGCACAGTAGCCAGTACAGTAAACAGTGCCCCCACAGTGAGTTATGGTCACACAGTGCTGCACAGTAGCACAGTATAGGGACAGTGGCCCCACAGTATCTATGGTCACAGTGCTGCACAGTAGCCAGTATATACGGTTGCCCCCACAGTATTGGTCACAGTGCTGCACAGTAGCCAGTATAGTAACGGGGTCCATTGCCCCCACAGTAAATTATTGTCACAGTGCGAGCCCAGTAGCCAGTCATAGTAACGGGTGCCCCCACAGTTTATGGTCACCAGTGAATGCACGTAGAATCCCTTATAGTATCAGTGCCCCCACAGTATTATGGTCACAGTGCCGACACAGTAGCCAGTTACGTAACGTGCCCCCCACAGTATTATGGTCACAGTGCCGCACAGTAGCCAGTATAGTAACAGTTGCCCCCACAGTATTATGGTCACAGTGCCGCAACGTAGCCAATAGTAACGGTGCCCCCACATTATTATGGTCACAGTGCTGCACAGTAGCCAGTATAGTAACAGTGCCCCCACAGTATTTATGGTCACAGTGCTGCACAGTAGCCAGTATAGTAACGGTGCCCCCACAGTATTATGGTCACAGTGCTGCACAGTAGCCAGTATAGTAACGGTGCCCCACAGTATTATGGTCACAGTGCTGCACAGTAGCCAGTATAGTAACGGTGCCCCCACAGTATTAGTGGTCACAGTGCTGCACAATAGACAATATAAGTACAGTGCCCACAGTATTATGTCCCAGTGCTGCACAGTAGCCAGTAGAGTAACGGTGCCCCCCACAGTTTATGGTCACAGTGCCCGCACAGTAGCCAGTATAGTAACAGGTTGCCCCCACATTATTATGGTCCAGTGCCGCACAGGAGCCAGTATTAGTAACAGTGCCCCACAGTATTATGGTCACAGTGCTGCACAGTAGTCCAGTATAGTAAACGGTGCCCCCACAGTATTATGGTCACAGTGGCTGCACAGTAGACATATAGTAACGGTGCCCCACAGTATTATGGTCACGATGCGCACAGTAGCCAGTATAGTAACAGGCCCCCACCGTTAGAAGGGTCATCATGCTGGCCAGTAGCCCTTATAGTAACGGTGCCCCCACAGTATTATGGTCACAGGACCCACCACAGAGCAATGGTACCATCGCATTCGCCTTCACAGGGTGACATACCACATCAGTAAGACATTTATGAAATATTGGGCGCCCTAAATGTGGAAGAAGCAAATGTAGGGTAATGACTACAGACCATTCCTACACCTCTGTTTTTATTTATGTAGTAATCTTGGTTCTGGTACCTTATCTATGTAGTAGCTTGGTTCCAGTGCTGTATCTATGTGTTAAGATTGGTTTTGGTTCATGTACTAAGATAAGTGGCTATAACCTGAGATTAGTAACGGTAAAAGAGGGCGCTTCACTTAAATTAGGACACAATCTCATCCAATTCAGTGGCTTTCACATGGCCCATTACTTCAGAAGGACTCACAGAGCCATGGATATCACAGCTCCAGGCATGAGCAGACACAAAAACCTCCTGCTTCTATGAAGGATTGCGATACACAGATATTGGAGGTGGATAGTCATCAGATGGGTCGCATTAGATATTTGCCCCGGGGTTTAGAAGACTTTAGTTATACTGATGGTCTTAGAGTAGCATCTCTAGCTCTTCTCTCATGGCCTCGGCACCCCCACAGCTCTGGACATTATCTTCTGGATCATTGGCATCGCTGCTCCATGACTTATCAGGTGGCTCTTTACACATTGTGGAATGGAGGTGCCTCATATTATGTTGGGCCGAGGGCTGGAGCTCGACGCGTCTCCTGATTACAAGCTCATTATTGACAAAATAAGAAACTTCTCCTAGAAAAATCCTTTAACTTTCCTCCCTTTTGGTTCTGCGAGAGAGAATACAATCAAGAATTCATTAATAATGGAGGTGGCTCTGGTTCCCATCAGCGCAAGACGCAGCTCCATGTGAAGCCTCCATCAGTCCTGTATCTGGAGATTAGAAGAGTCAAAGAACGGAGAAGCAAAAGATGAGATCTTCTTCCTCATCTCACATCAAGGTCAGTTTATGCGCGGAGTCCCTGGACGTGGAGCCTGGGGGTAGACGCGGGGCTGTCTTCATTAATGATCCCGCTGCCAGGATCTGCCTTTCTTCTTGGGCCTCCTTCCTCCAGTCGATTTCCTAGTTCAGAGATGAGGATTTTAGTTAAACCATATTTAATGAAGGTCCCTGCGAGGCGTCGGCGGTGCTTCCGGTGACTCGTCGGCAGAGCACTTGACGTCCGTCTGGCTGCTCTTCACAGCTCTCTTTTTAGGTCACGGTAACCAATAGTGTAAATGGCGCAGGTTCAGTTTCCACATTACTGCCGCCTCCTCCGTGATTGTGATGCTAATGTTTGCATTGATGAGAAGTGGACGTCTCTCTAGCAGACGGGTTCGCTCCGCCGCAGCGGAGGACTGAAGGAAGTTATTCAGCCGCGTCTCTTCTTAGGCTTCATAACAAGCACTCGAGTCTTCGCTCTGGTAATTGCACGCAGCAGATGTCTCCTGTCACTTTTTTGGAAAATCTAAAGTCAACCGCTCTCTGTCAGACTTCATTACGTCGTCGTGTGAATGTTTGCTCGGAGCCTCATCCTTACAAATCTAGAGACAATGAGGCTGATGCGGCACAAGTCCAAGGAGCTCGACGTCTCTTAAGATCCAGATGTGTTGGTCCAGAAGACTAAAAACAAAACCCTCTAAGTGAGACATCTGTTGGCCCCGAGGGGTCACGTGTGACAGGTTGGGTTTCTATTCCTACATATTTCTGGGTCTGAAGGTGCCTGCTCATAAAACAAGAGGGATGGGGCCCACTGTGCCTACTGTGACTGGACCTTTCATTGTTGGGATGTCCCAATGATTAGACCTTTCTACCATCCTCGGACACAGAACCTGTTCTGTCTAGCACCGTCATGTATCGTTTATATCACTACTGTCTTCTTTTACAATATCGGCTCCTGGTTGGAGACTAGCACATGTATATATTTACTGCATGACCTATAGAACATCCCGAGGGTCAGCCTCGCCCAATCAATTGTTCACATTATCCTGCCCCTGAGGAGCAGCTGATCCAACCCCTTGTGATCTTCCAGCCCTCTGTATAGCTCAGCCCCTGAGGAGCAGCTGATCCAACCCCCGGTCATCTCCCAGCCCTCTGTACAGCTCAGCCCTGGCCTGAGGAGCAG
>WNYA01003419.1:0-25647 GCA_019512145.1 Engystomops pustulosus | reverse complement strand
TCCACTGTTTAGTATGTCAGGTTGAATGATGGGGCCCCCTGACATAGCGAGCCCCATAGCAGTTCACATCCTCCACTGTTTAGTATGTCAGGTTGAATGACGGGGCCCCCTAACATTGCCAGCCCCATAACAGTTGACATCCTCCACTGTTTAGTATGTCAGGTTGAATGACGGGGCCCCTTGACATAGCGAGCCCGATAGCAGTGCACATCCTCCACTGTTTAGTATGTCAGGTTGAATGACAGGGCCCCCTGACATTGCCAGCCCCATAGCAGTGCACATCCTCCACTGTTTAGTATGTCAGGTTGAATGACGGGGCCTCCTGACATTGCCAGCCCCATAGCAGTGCACATCCTCCACTGTTTAGTAGGGATTTATATCTATTTCACACTGAGCGTCTGCTGTGAATGGAGGTGTGTGGCGGGGTCGGGATTTATCTATTACACTGAAACTTTCTGCTGTGCGATGGAGGGGTGTGATCTGGGGGAGGGATTAGCGATTCCACACTGAGTCTGTTTAGTGTAGTGGGAGGGAGTGTGGCTGGGGGAGGTTATTGAATATTTCACAACCTGTCGTCTCTGCTGAGATGGGAGGCGTTGGCTGGGGAGCAGATTTATCCTACTTTCACACTGAGCTGTCTGCTGTGAGATGGGAGGTGGTGGCGCCTGGGGAGGTATTTATCTATTTCACACTGGAGTGTCTGCTTGAGCTGGGAGGTTGGGTCTGTTTAGGTGATTTTGCTATTTCACCTGAGCTTTCTGGCTGTGAGATTGGAGGTGTGTGGCTGGTGAAGGAAGGGATTATCTATTTCCCCCTGAAGCTGTTGCTGTGAGATTAGGGGTGTGGGAGCTGGGGGATGGTATTTCTCTATTTCGCACTGAGCTTCCTTCTGTGAGATGGGGGTGTGGCGGGAGGAGATATTTATCATATTTCATCATTCCTGAGCTGTCTTTCTGTGAGATGGGAGGGTGTGCTGGGGGAGGGATTTATCTATTCCACACTGAGCTGTCTGCTGTGCATGGAGAGGTGGGGGCTTGGGAGGAAATGATCTGTATCAAGACAGAATATCGACCGCAGACAAACCCTTATCTCTGAATTTTTCCACCGAGGCCCTAATGAAGGGGGATAGAGAGATGACCATTTGAATCTTTCTTTAAGAGAACTGTGGATAGCCAATCATGTAAACTGATGGGACACGCGGAGTAGAAATTTTTAAGACATTCCTATTGGTGAAATGATTTAGTCTCTGAGATTTGGTACCTACTGCACCACTGGGAGATGCTGAGGATCAGATTTGTTATATAAGTTAGTTTCCTAATCAGTAACGAGCCCAATTGATATGGCAGAATCCAACTCATTTCTTTAGGACTTCTTCCAGGACCATATTAAAATTGAAGTGTAATTTTTTTTCCTCCCTAATACTGCATCTCTTCAGAATGTCTTCTCTGCATATTCCATTGATTCCATCTGTCATAAACTTGAACTAATTTATTTTTCAAAGCACTGGGTTTTTCCTCCAAGTCATTCAAGCGCCGGCGTTTTTTTTTTTTCTCCTAAGAAGCAATAAATGTTCACAACGGAAGCTGACAATTGTTCCAAGTCCTCCATCTTTATTAATATCTCCCTTTGAGAAGACATCAATAGACACGGCAACGGCATGTAAACCGCTCCCTAGAGAACTCCTGACTTTCTTTATGAATCTTCCCGATGCCTCCGGACACAGCGGCTCCCCGACAAACGCATCAGGCTTTTGAATTAAATAGAATGTTTCCAAGAGCCACAAGGATAAAAAAAAAAATTATCTATAACACACACAGATCTGTATTTTTCTGTGCTCGTCCCAATGGAAAGCAAAAAGTGACAAAAAAAATTGTGTGATTCATCATCTTCAATTTGCCTGAGAACATCTTCTATTCATCCTCGGCAATTACTCGTCTTGGAGATAGCAGCGGGCTGCTGGAGCTAACAATGTAACATCTTTTTAAATATGTTAATTACCCCCCGCCGCTGCACTACTTCCCGAGCCTTAATGTAAAGACGCGACTGCCCCGCTGCTAAGACAATACAAACCAGGAACGCTCACAGCAAGAAGGAAAACATATTGGTTGAAAAGCGCAAGGACTGATATTTTCCACGTCACCAGAAGGGAACCATGAAAGACGACTGTAATTGCATTTTTATCCAATAGCTAGCCACAATTATCATATCTCAAGTATAATCATACACACCATAACACGGGGAATGGCGTCTCTGCCTTTGATTTTTATTTTTTTGGGTCCCTTAGTCTGTGGAAAGGGGATTGTCACTGAAGATTCAAGATGTTTGTCTGTCCACTTTGTAAAACACACCACTTAGGGTTTCACATAAAGAGAGAGACCCAGAAGGGGCTCACAATGTCAGGGGCCACCTCATTCAACCTGACATACTAAACAGAATGTGAATGATGTCACTGCGATAGGGGCGCTGGCAATGTCAGCGTGGGCCCCGTCATTAGACCTGACATACTCAAACAGTGGAGTGATGTTCACTGCTATGGGGCGGAGCAATGTCAGGGGCCCCCGTCCTTCAACCTGACATACTGAACTTGGAGGATGCACTGCATGGGGCTGGCATGTCATGGGCCCCGTCATTAACCTGACATACTAACAGTGGAGATGTTGCCACTGACTAGGGCTGCGCAATGTCCGAGATGGGCCCAGTCCTTCAACCTGACCTACTAAACGGTGTCGGATGTGCACTTCTATGGGGCTGGCAATGTCAGGGGGCCCTGTCATTCACCGACATACTAAACAGTGGAGTTGCACTGCTATCGGTGCTCACGCTCTGTCACGGGTCCCCTTCATTCCACCCTGCTACTAAACAGTGGAGGATGATGAATGCTAATGGGCTGTCAATGTTAGGGTCCCCGGCATTCAACCTGACATACTAACAGTTGAGGATGGAACTGCTATGGGGCTCGCGATGTCAGTGAGGGGCCTCCCCCCACAAATCATTCAACCTGACATACCAAACAGTGGAGGCGGTGCACTGCTATGGGTTTGGCAATGTCGGCAGGGGGCCCAGTCATTCACCCTGACATACCTACACATTCGAGAGTGCACTGCTATGGGGCTGGCAATGTCAGTAGGGCCCCTCTTGGACCTGACACGAAACAGTGGAAAGGTGCTGGCATGAGACCTGCGTATCACGGGCTCGCTATGTCAAGGGAGCCACCTCATTCAACCTGACATAAACAAACAGTGGAGGATGTGAACTGCTATGGGGCTGGCAATGTTATGGGGCCCGTCATTCAACCTGCATACGAACCGTGGAGGATGTTTAACTGCTATAAGGGGCTCGCTATGTCCAGGGGCCCCATCCCTTCACCTGACAAACTAAACAGTGGAGGATGTGCACTGCTATGGTTTTGGCAATGTCAGGGGCCCCGTCATTCAACCTGACATACTAAACGTGTAGGATGTGCACTCTATGGGTTTGGCCAATGTCAGGGGCCCAAGTACCATTCACCTGACATACTAAACGATTCGAGGAGTGCACTGCTATGGGCGGTGGCAATTCAAGGGGCCCTCATTGGACCTGACATACTAAACATGAGGATTGCCTGCTATGGGCTGGCAATGTCAGGGGGCTCTGTCATTCAACCTGACATACTAACAGTGGAGGAGTTCCTGCTAATTGGTTTGGCAATGTCAGGGGCCCTGTCATTCAACAGCACATACCTAAACACAGTGGAGGATGTCCCTGCTATGGGCTGTCAATGATCCAGGAGCCCCGTACATTCAACCTTAACAGACTAAACATTGGAGGATGTGCACTGCTATAGGGGCTGCAATGTCCATGGGGCCCCGTCATCAACCTGACAGACTAAAACATGGAGGATGTGCACTGTCTATGGCTGCAATGTCATGATGCCCGTCATTCACCTGACATACTAAACAGTGGGCTGATGTGCACTGCTATGGGGCTGGGAAATGGTCAGTGGCCCCGTCATGATACCTGACATACTAAACAGTGGAAGATGTGCCACTGTCTATGGTCTGGCATTCAGGGGGCCCACGTCATTCAACCTGACATACTACACATGGAAGATGTGCACTGCTATGGGCCTGGCATGTCCAGGGGGGCACCACCCGTCATTAACCTGACCTACTAAACTGATTATTTTCACTGACTTATGGGCTGGCAATGTCTGGCCCGTCCATTCAACCTGACATACTAAACATAGGGATGTGCACTGCTAGGGGGCTGGCAATGTCAGGATTGACCCCGTCCATCAACCTGCATACTAAACAGTGAGGATGTCAACTGCTATTGGCTGGCAATGTCCATGTGGCCCCGGTTCTAGGCCTGCATCCTAACAGTGGAGAGATGTGACTGCTATGGGGGCTGCGCAATGTCCCGGGGGGGGCCCCCGTCATTCGACCTGAATACTAAAACATGAGTATGTGCACTTCTATGGGCGGGCACTGTCATGGCCCAGTCATTGGAACCTGACATCCTAAACAGTGGAGGTGTGCCCTGCTATGGCTGCAAGTAAGGGCCCCGTCCTTAGACCTGACATACTACACAGTGGAGATCATGCACGGCTAATGGTCTGGCAATGTCAGGGGGCCCACGTAATCACCCTGACATACTAACAGTGGAATGTGCATCGCTATGGGGCTGGCAATGTCGAGAGGCACCCGTCCTTGACCTGACTACTAACTGGGAGGGTGTGCACTGCGACTGGGGCCTGGCAATTTCAGGGGCCCCTTCATGAACCTGACCTACTACACAGTGGAGGATTGCAACTGCTAATGGTTCTGGAAATGTCATGGGGCCCCGTCATTAGCCTGACCCTACTAAACAAGCTGGATGATGTGCACGTAGGGGGCCTTGGCCAATTCAGGGGGCCCCGGTCATTCAACCGCTACCTAAGCAGATGGTAGGACTTGCACTGCTATGGGGCTGGCAATGTCAGGGGGCCCGTCATTAGACCTGACATACAAACAGTGGATGATGTGCCTGCATGGTGCGTGTCAATGTCATGTGCCCTCGCATTCACCTGACTACTAAACATGGAGATTTCTGCACTGCTATGGCTGAATGTCCAGGAGTCCCCGTCATTCAACCTACATACTAAAACATGGTGATGTGCACTGCTATGGGGCTGGCAATGGGTCGGGGGGCCCCGTCATTAGGCCCTGACATACTAAACGTGGAGGACTGTAGCACGCTATGGGGCTGGCAAGGGCAGGGGCCCCTTCCTTAGACCTACAACTAACAGTGGAGGATTTGCACTTGCTAGGGGCTGGCAATTCAGGGGGCCCCATCATTCCCCTGACATGCGTAAACCAGTGGAGGATGTGCACTGCTATGGGGCTGGCAATGTCAGGGGCCCAAGTCATCAACCTGACATACTAAAGGTGGAAGATGTGACTGCTATGGGCTGGCATGTCAGGGGCCCCATCATTCAACCTGACATACTAAACATTTGGATTTAACTGCTATGGGGCTGATCATGGCCCAGCGCGGCCCCGTCATTAGACCTACATACTAAACATTGAGGATTTGCACTGCTATGGGGCCGCAATGTCAGGGGGGCCCCGGCATTCAACCTGACAATCTAAACAGTGAGGGTGTGCCTGCTATGGGCTGGCAATGTCAGGGGCCCGGCATTAACCTGAATACTAACCATATCGGGAAGTGCACTTCTATGGGGCTGGCAATGTCCGGGGCCCAGTCAATTGGACCTGACATATCTAACAGGGAGGACTGTGCAACTGCTTGGGCTGGCAATGTCAGGGCCCGTCATTCAACCTCATACTAAACAGTGGAGGATGTGCACTGCTATGGGGCTGGCAATGTCAGAGGCCCGTCCTTCAACCTGACACACAAACAGTGAGGATGTGCACTCTTGGGGCTGGCAATGTCAGGGGCCCCCGTCATGCACACCTCATACTAAACGTGGAGGATGTGCACTCTGATGGGGCTGGCAATTCGGGGCCACCTCTTAGACCTGACATACTAAGACAGTGGATCATGTGCAACGCTATGGGGCTGCAATGTAGGGGGCCCATCATTAGACCTTACATCCAAACGTGGATGATTGCCTGCTCTGGGGCTCGCAATGTCAGGGGCCCAGTACAGTCAACCTGACATACGAACATATGCGGATGTGCACTAGACTACTGGGCTCGTGGCAAAGGGGGCCCCATCATTCAACTTGACATACTAAACAGTGGAGGATGTGCACCATTATATACATATTGGGGCACACTTACTTACCCGGTCCTGTCGCAATCCCCGAGGTGCATTGTCGGACGAGGATGCAGCGCAAATCAGAAATAGTCAGGAAACTCGACGGAAATGTGGTGTGCGGACCCTTAGTAAATGTGCCCCATTATGCTATACAAATTGTACATGTTAAATGTTACAGGGCCGGTCCCCCTACTTAAGGACCCCGACTACAGACAACCCCTAGTTACGACTACCCGCTGATCTCTGGTAGAAGCTTTTCTGGATGCTTTACTATAGTCCCGATGGCAATGATCAGCTGTAAATGTCTGTAAATGAAGCTTTATGATAATCCTTGTCCCATTCAGCAAAAAATGTTTAACTCCAATTGTCACGGGGCCAATTTTTGTTTTTGTACTGGATCTCCATTATAAAATATAACATTTTCGACTTACATACAAATTCAACTAATAACAACCCTCCGGACCCCTATCTTTGTACCCAACCCGGGACTGCCTGTCTAACAGATATGTATGATATTGCTGGAGAGGCCTCTCTAATGAAGACCGGGTTAAATGGGGGCACCAGGGGGTCCATGAGAAATGTCATCACCGGGATTATACAGAGAATAGAGAAGAAAAAAATAGTAAAGGAGAAGTTAGAGAGGAGAAAGTTAATAAAAAAATGATAACTAAAAATAATAAAATAACCTAAACCACAACCTATTACATCATAATCAAATATACATAGAAAGGTAAGCAAGAATTAAAACAAAAAGTTAATAAAATAACATAACACATATAATGATGGTTAACATAAAAAATATAATAAATCAAATAATCAAACTAAAAAAAAAACCACAATCTAGTAAAAATTATAACAAATATAGATGGAAACAGGAGTGTAACTACAGTGGTAGGAACCATGGCAGCTGCTATGGGGTTCGCAATGTCAGGGGGCCCCGTCATTCAACCTGACATACTAAATAGTGGAGGATGTGCACCATTATATGCATATTTTGATAAACTCTTTACAGCATAACTATGTATTTAAATATATTGTAGGTAGATATCTGTTATCTGTGATTGTATTACCGTATTGTGTGTGGATATACTGTAGTGTCGTATATATGGGGTGTGTTTTTGTATAGGAATGTCTGTATGTGTGTGGATATGCTTGTAGGTTGAATATGATGCGGTATGTGTGGGATATGCCGGTATGATTGTATATGACACTGTATGAAAAAAGTTGTGTGCTGCTGTATGTGTGTTATATGCTGTTTTTGGATATAGCACTGGATTTTTCTATATGCTGTATGCTTGTAGATACACTTGGTTAGTTGGGTGGCTTGCTGTAGGCGGGATATGTGCGGTATGTGTGTGTTATAGGCCCTTGATATTGTATATGCCTGTAGGAGGTGTAGAGCTGTTGTGTGTAATTATCTGTATGTTTGTATTACACTGTATGTGTGTGTAATATGCTTGTAGCTTGTATATATAACACTGTCTGGGTGGTGTATAATGCGTATGAATGGATAGGTGGCTGTATTTGTTGTATATGCGGGATCTTGTATATGCGCGCTGTATGTGGTGTATATGCCTGTGAATGTTTTGTATATAGCACTTTATGTATTGATACGCTGTATGCTTGTTATGGCGCTGTATGTGTGTGTATATGCTGTATCCGTTATAAGCACTGTAAATGTGTGTATCCCTCTATATTGTGTACATATTGTATACATGTGTGAGTATAAAATACCATTTATTTTTATAAGTGGGCAGGAGGGCCCCATTCATAACCAGCTATTGGGCCCTGCTTCTCCTATTACCCCTGGATGGAAGGTAAGTCCCACATGGAACTAAAACATAAAGTTTTAAATTAAATATACCAGTGCAAACAAATCAACTTGTATAACAAAAAATGTTAGAAAAGTTCATAAAAAATTAAAGGACAAAAAAATTACTAAAAATAAATAAAAAATGAGGGATTAAAATAATGTGTGTATTGTGATGATACTGGAGTCTGAGCATGCATTAGACTAATATGAGCAACGTGATACCATTCTAAAAAAAAATTGTATCGTGATATAAAATTCATGGAACTATAAAAGAATTTATATTGTTTTTTAAATAAGGGAAATACGGTAATAAATAAAAATACACGATATTGCTTTAAAAAGAAATTTACAAATACATAAAACTAAACAAATGCCACATTAAGGAACTCCCATCTACAATCATGCGCACTAAGGACACCATGATGACAACCCCTACTGATACTTTCTAACTTTTCCTGTTTCCCAGCAATTTATTTAAATCCATTTTTATTTGGTGCTCTGGAGCGGATCCATTTCCCCTTGTGTCCGCGTTTTCCTCCTCTGGCTGAAAGCTTATAAAATTCTCGTACAGGCGCCCCTGAACTTAAGTACACACAACTTACAGACGACCCCTAGTTTACCAACAGCCCTCTGGATTTGCTAAGTTCCTGTACTTTATCCCCAGCCACACCCCTCCCATCTCACAACAGACAGCTCAGTGTGAAATTGTTAAATTCCTCCCCCAGCCACACCCCTCCCATCTCACAGCAGACAGCTCAGTGAGAAATAGATAAATCCCTCCCCCAGCCACACCCCTCCCATCTCACAATAGACAGCTCAGTGTGATATCACTTAAGCTCTCTCTTAGTAACGTTACTCTCATCCCTTAGCTCAGTCACTCTCCTCCCATCTCACAGCAGACATCGCAGTGTGACATTTGTTACTAATAACAGCTAATAGAGAAGAAGCTACAATATGGAAAAGATGATTTATAAATAGTGGATTTAGCCTTTATATCTCCCAGTGATACAATAGTGTGTAGATGTCATCCTTAAAGGGGTTTTCCCATGAAGCAATTTAGGTCCTAGCCACATCTTGTCACACCCCAAGATGACCGGAGCAACCGGTCGCGCATGCGCCAGCTGTCTCTTTTATCTCTATGGAGCTGAAAGTTAAGGCCTTTCCTTTGCATAGGGCCTAACTTGCTTTTTGGGACAACCCCTTTAAGCTAATTCTTTTTTTTCTAAAATTTTTCTAAAACGTTTTGGGTGGATTGAAATATTTAGTGACATGTAATTTGATCCATCTTCTCTAATCTATATGGCGATAGAACCCATCCCCAGAATATAACATTCTCCAGAAGTAGTTTGCAACTTCATCCTCGGACCCCTCGGACCCCTACGGTTGTTGAGTCCGGAACTTCCCTTTATCTGTAGATTTTACTGTAGGCACTAAGCTTCTTAGCTGTGAGTAAAGATGAGCGAGTATATTCGTCCGAGCTTGATGTTCGTTCGAGTATTAGGGTACTCGAAGCGGCTCGTTGCTCGGACGAGTATTTCGCCCGCTCGAGAACTGCTCAAGTCAATGCAAATTGTCTTCTAATAAGTTAGCAGATGTATGGAAACATCTGCAATGTGTTCTTCACTGAACGTACATCTGCTAACTTATCAGAAGACACAAGTGCAGAACGGTGTTCTTCACAATAGTATGTGAAGAACAATATGTGTGAAGAATCTTCACACATATTGGGGCAGATTTACTTACCCGGTCCATTCGCGATCCAGCGGCACGTTCTCTGCGGTGGATTCGGGTCCGGCCGGGATTCACTAAGGAAGTTCCTCCGACGTCCACTATGTGTCGCTGCTGTGCTGAAGACCATCGGAATGCACTGAAGTTCACCGTCCTATCGTGAGTGAAGGTGGCGCGTGTCGAGCGACACTTTTTTTTTTTTAAATGCGGCGGTTTTTCCGAATCCGTCGGGTTTTCGTTCGGCCGCCCCCCGATTTCCGTCGCGTGCATGCCGGCGCCGATGCACCACAATCCGATCGCGTGCGCCAAAATCCCGGGGCAATTCAGGAAAAATCGGCGCAAATCGGAAATATTCAGGTAACACGTCGGGAAAACGTGAATCGGACCCTCAGTAAATTACCCCCATTGTTCTTCACATACTATTGTGAAGAACACCGTTCTGCTATAATTTCTTCTGATAAGTTAGCAGATGTACGGAAACATCTGCAATGTATTCTTCAGTGAAGAACACATTGTAGATGTTTCCATACATCTGCTAATGTATCAGAAGACATTGGGGGTCATTTACTAAGGGCCCAATTTGTGTTTTCCCGACGTGTTACCCGAATATTTCCGATTTTCCATGAATTGCCCCGGGTTTTTGGCGCAATCCGGACGGATTCGGAAAAACCGCCGCATTTAAAACAAAAAATTGGTCGCACGGGCCATACTCACATGCACCAGGAAGAGATCAGTGAACTCCGACGCAACTCGGCGGACCTCGCGCAGCAGCGACACCTGGTGGACATCGGGCGCAGGACCTTCATGAATTGCCGGAAGACCCGAACGCTCGTCCGAGAAGCCGCCGCTGGAACGCGAATGGACCGGGTAAGTAAATGTGCCCCATTATTTCTCAATAAAATGACACATTTTATTCCTGAACCATGGTCCCATTGAAAAATGCTCGGGTCTCCCATTGACTTCAATGGGGCTCGTTATTCGAGACGAGCACTCGAGCATCGGGAAAAATTTGTCTCGAATAACGAGCACCCGAGCATTTTAGTGCTCGCTCATCTCTAGCTGGGAGTAAAGTTTTTTTCTTGCAAAACTTTCACAGATATAATTTTCCTGTAATTTGTTACTGTGGCGCTTTGTCATTTAACACTTTGATTGCTTTAACTTCACTGAACTTTTTCCGATGCCCTTAACAATTGTTTCATAGAAATGGCTACAAAAAGTTAATTCCATAGGAAATTCATTTACATACATCAGTGTTCACCCGATTGTACAGGTCGTTCTGGTTATTTTCTGCTTTATGAATTTTAATTCAACATGATGTATAACAAAATGTGTTTTATTGAAGAATAATATTGAAAATATTTATAATAATTGTATAGACGTAAACTTTACAAAGGAAAAAACTTTACACATTATTAGACCTTTCAGGACTTATTTTTTATTGATTGTGTCCTGGAATTTATCTCTAATTGTCTGTATCTGCCATCACCTTATTCTTCTCATTAATATGTCTAATGCAGACAAATCCAGCAGAGGACATGCAGACATCACTGCTAACACCGTGTGTGGTCACTAGAAGTGCTTCTGCCTCTGACAGATCACAGCTTGTTTCTGCTTCTCATAGACAGTGGTGAAGCCTCTCATAGACAGCAGCGCAGCCTGTGCTCAATTGTAGTGTTGAGCAAACCTGTACTGCAGGGGGAAGTGGAGCCAAACATGATTAGGTCTGGGGGAACTTCTTTAGAAGTTCAGGACCAGTTTTGGCTCAACCGCCCCCTCCCAGGGTTAACGTAGACTGTGCTCACTTCTAGTATGGCTGTCTCTCACAGACAGTAGTGCATTCTCTCATCCCTTGTGTTCTATCTCCCAGAGAACATGGCTTAATTTGGAGACCTCGCAGCAAGAGCACTATAAATGTTTCTGCATTAGTATTGACTACGTAAAGCAGATAGTGATTATCACTGATAATCACTGAAGTGAAGGAAATAGATGAAGATAATACCCCGGCTGCCTACGTGGGCTGGAATTACCACTTTGTCCTTACAGTGACTAGAGAAGTAACTGGGACCTAATGGTTGTAGTCCTAAAGTCCTTCATAAGAAGCGCGGCTTATGCTGCTGATAAAATGCACCAATCCCATTAGCAATTCATCTAAGGCCGGGGCTATAATTAGAGTCATATGTTATTATATGTTATTATTATGTGGGCGCTGTTATTATGTTACATTACAATGTTTTATGCTGCCTTATAATGTTTGTGTTGTTATTACTGCTCTTAGGGTAATTGACTGCATTGTTATTATGTCATTATCGCCTTTTATATTTACGGCTTTATTAAATCTGCTGCAGTCATTTTATTTAAAAAGCAAATAAAAGACACGTCTGCATCCTCCTGACATACGACGCCAACATGCAAATTAATCTCCGTATTAATTAGATGCATTCATTTCCAGAATCTGCATCATGAGACGCATGCGGCTGGACGGTAAAATAAGACCGTTCTGGAAATACAAGAGGGAAATGTGCAGAGGAGAAGCCTCTCTCATCACAACTAAGAACAAATACATGAAATTATTGTTTAATGTATCACACATTAAGTCGTAGAAGGAACCTGTAAAGGCTTAAAGGCTTTGGGAGAGAGAAACAGAAACACATGTGTCTATAGGTTGTATCAGGTTATGAATCCCAGGTCGTGTGAACTGCCACAGTGGCCTCGATGATGGGAATAATCACTATAAAACAGCCACAGTCTCCTGATAGACATGACGGGGGTTGCGTTGCCGACCGGTTGTACTCCATATCCGTCCTGGTATAGAATTGTTCTGTAATCTGCACCAGGAACTGGTACAAGCCTCTTTATGGGCGCCCCTATATGCCAAGAGGTGTAGGGGGGAAGAGGCGCAATTTCTGGCTGTAAACCCGGAGTTGCTCCTACTTCAGAAAATTGGTTCACAAGCCAGAAAAATCCCCCTATTTACTGCATTGTACCCTCCATCCCCGCAGTCATCCTGGAGGTACAGTACATCATGGACACTGTTTCTTGCACCCCTAAAACAAACTCTCGAAGATTTCATCTTAGTGTACTAGTACAGTATGTCGTGCTCTCGGCTTCCGCACTATTGTTGTCTGTACAGTCATAAATCAAAGTAATTACATTGAATACATGTGTTTTCATCAGCGCTGGACATTGTATCCCCATTACCAATGTAATTAGAAGCTAGAGCTGCGGTTTCATGACAAATTATTGGACAATAGTCAGTTCTATAATGTAATTGGAACATTAACCACTTCCAAACCTTCTCAGGCAAATTAAAAGGGCTATGGTGCTGCTTCCTGTGCCTGCAGCCCAGTCATTTACATGGGGCTGCAGGGGTCATAATAGAAGCGGTGACATCATTGATGACATCACAGTGTAGCGGGAGGCAAGATGTCATCTGTGTCTTCTCTGCATCCAGTAATGAAAAAAAACTAAATACAACTCTTGAAATTCTCTTTATACATCACAAAATAATAAAATACATTTGCTTCTTATAGGATCGTAAAGTTGGATTAATAGAACCTCAGATAAAGAAGGTCACAAACCAGATTCCACCACAAAGTAACAGGCAGATGTCGATAATACAGTATTTTTGAAGAATGGATCATCAGCAGGTGTGACCATCTCTATAATAGCAGAAGTTGTGGCCATGGCCAAGCACCTTCAACACACCTTCAGTCAGCGGTTACTCGTGCTATGGGCAGAGGAAGTCTACAAGAAATGGCTGTCACTGTGGTCTCACAAGCTATTGATCCATGGGGCGGGGGCCTTTAGTTTCTCACACATGGCTCCTCCCCTAGTTTCAAATAAATACATGATGAACCAGTAGAATCTGCAGGTTCCTCCATTACAAGATCTTCTAAGGAACAGATGTTTCATGGTCTGTCCTGATATGCAGTAGCATAGAATACACAGAGGGGGCACTTACTTCTGATGTATATACAGCACTGATACATTGTCACACTTCTATTAATTTATTTCATTCTAATAGATGAGCGTATTGTTTACCAGGAGCAGACAAGGCAGCAGGACTGGTGTTATAATATTAGTTACATCCTTTAAAATGGTTTTATTTCTGCGCTTTGTAATAAAGAATAATAAGGAAAGAAACAAATGGTAGTGATAATAGTGATAATACACAGAACAAAATGGTACAAGTCAGTTGGATTAGATTCTTCTCCATAGTGTATGTATCTTCTCCCCTAGAGCGTTCTTTATGTATTAGTCGTTTCCATAGTCTCACCATGTGGCTACATCAGGATTTCTCAAATACTACAGCCTCTTGCTATAAGCTGGAGTCTTAGTAAGGCTCATGCGTCATCTACTGCAAAGGAAAAGAGTAGTCAGGAGCAAGACAAGGTCAGAGCAGGCAGCATAAAAAAGGTAGTTAATAAAACAGACAAAAGGGTTTGACGGACAACATAGGTTCAGAGTAGGGACTAGCTAGGAACAAGCCAAGGTCAGGGCAGGCAGCACAAAAAGGTAGTTAATAAAACAGACTGAAGGGTTGGGCATAGGTTCAGAGTAGGGACTAGCCAGGAACAAGCCAAGGTCAGAGCAGGCAGCATAAAAAAGGAAGTTAATAAAACAGACTGAAGGGTTGGGCAGACAACATGAGTTCATAGTTGTGACTAGCCAGGAACAAGCCAAGGTCAGGGCAGGCAGCACACAAAAGGTAGTTAATAAAACAGACTGAAGGGTTTGGCAGACAACATGGGTTCAGAGCAGGGACTAGCCAGGAACAAGCCAAGGTCAGAGCAGGCAGCACACAAAAGGAAGTTAATAAAACAGACTGAAGGGTTGGGCAGAAAACATAGGTTCAGAGTAGGGACTAGCCAAGAACAAGCCAAGGTCAAAGCAGGCAGCACAGAAAAGGTAGTTAATAAAACAGACTGAAGGGTTGGGAAGACAACATGGGTACAGAGTAGGGACTAGCCAGGAACAAGCCAAGGTCAGGAACACAAGAGACATTCAGCGAGTCAAAAAACAACATCTCACAGGACACTAATTTACTTGGTATAAAGGGCCATTAGGGACTAGAATGGGGTTAGACTGGAATGAAATTTTTACAGGATGCGCCAGTCCTATTCATTTAGCCAACACAGCGCATGCACACCCTAAGGCTAAAGGGAGGGGGCCGGGGACCACATTCCCAGAGGCGCCACTGCAATGCTGGAACGGGTATGATGTGCCCATCATATACCTAATGTATAGCCTATAGGTCGGTAAGTTCTACTATGTGTGGTAGCTTATGGGTGATACAAGTCTCTGCCTCTTTGTAAGTTAACAGAAGTCATAGACCCCCAGGGGACATAACTGCATCATCCAATCTGGGAAATGAGAAATATCTCAATGTTGTGTCCTCCATGAAGCATAGACCTTGGACAGATGACCGATATCTGTAGAATCCTCTTCTCCATGCAGGGTTAGGAGGACTTATGGTTGTGATTGTCATTCTACTTACCTCTCCTCAAGTCTCCAGCACTTCATCATTAAAGGGAAACAAAATGTAGCAGAGGGATTGTTGGACGTTCTGTCACTTCCATAGTAAATCCATCATCCATACATGTGAGAGATCGGCAGAGATACTTCACCACCGGGCGCTGGTGACCTGGGTATCACTATTCTGTTGGGGTTCCTCGGATCTGTATTCTACGGCCATTGTTCTTCAGATATCCCCTCCGTCCCTGAGCTGCGGCTCCAGTCTTGATGAATGTTCTAGATACAATCTGCAATAAATCAATACAAAGTGGTGAGTGAGGAAGAGGAGACGATGGGAGACATACGATACCAGAACACAGCAGGAACCAAAAATGCTATTTATTTACTGCATCAATGTAACATAATATTCATTAATATTCAAAGGCAATGTTAGGGGTCGGGGCCAAAGTGCTGATTCATATGGACCAGATTCTTGCATTGTCACTGAATCCAGTGACCCAGTGACATTCTCCATTGAGCCCAGAACACCATGAACACTTCTTCCAACTCCATTTTTCTATAGATCTTAGATACTAATTTTCCATCATCCTCTTCATCTTGGTGCCCTAAAAGATTCATCCTGCTGCTTTTCTGTGTATTATGCCTGTTGTGCTTAATAATAGTAATTCTTTATTTATATAGCACACACAGATTACGCAGTGCTGCACAGAGTTTGCCAAATCGGTCCCTGTCCCAAATCTAATCAACCTACCAGTATGTTTTGGAGTGTGGGAGGAAACTGGAGGACCCAGAGGAAACCCACGCAAACACAGAGAGAATATACAAACTCTTTGCATATGTTGACCCTGGAACTTGAACCCAGGTCCCAAGTCCCAGGTCCTGTAGTGCTACCCACTGAGCCACCATGCTGCTTGGTGCTTCACAATACTCCAAATACTTCACTCCAGGAAAAATCAGGACATATACAGTAGATAGCCTTGATAATTCAAGTACTAGACACTTACTATCCTGGTAGTAAAATATATCACAGCTAGTGCCCCAAAAATAATTTGTGTCCACCAAACGATGTACCCCCTCTAATCTCATCACCGCTGTTATGAGGCAGGACTGTACCCGCTCAATGTGCATGGTCCTCTGGCTCAGGCTCGACTTTTTTGGATTCCTAATGTGGCTTTTCTGTGCACCTTTGGGTTATACTAAGACTGACACTTATCCAAAATAAAAGGTGAAAAAAGTTATTGGGGGCTTATTGAATAAGAGTCCCCCATTTGTGTGCAATGTTCGTGTTCGGATCCGCTCATCCACAGTAAAGAAATTTCCAAGGTATTCAATGTGCTAAAAAGATTGTAAAATAAAAAATGAACACAATCCAAATTAAAATTAATTAATTCTCCTATGCTAAAATATTTGACTTAAAACATTTAACGCAAAAGCTGTTTCCAAAGCTGCGAGAAGCCGAAATATCACAATTGCATTTATCCCACATAATTATTGGTAAAAGTTATTATTCAAATGTATTCGACAGTTCCGAAAATAAAAATTAATAACAATTAACGCTACCAGGAATGGGGATCTAATGATACAAAAAATATATATTTTTTTAGAAATTTGGATTGGATTGTGAAAATCTGCAGAATCGATTTTCCCTTATAGAAATCACCATAATTAAAAACTAAAATTTGATACATTGTTTTAATGCTCAGAATGACCCCCCTTATTCCAGGAGCCGTATTCTTCCTCTTATAACTTTGATCACCCAGTGACTAAGCTCCCGCGCTCCCCCCAGCCCCCTCCCAAGCTGTCGCACCAGAACCCACTGGGGCATAGTTATTTTTAACATTAACCAGGCAATAAAACGGATCTGAGACATTGAAAACTTTCCGTGTGCTGGGATTCTATTGACTCGCCTTCCATCCTCATTCTGGCTCATTACCTTAATGGTCCTATCATTGCTAGAAGTTTTGTTGGCAGAGCGCGGATTGATGTAACCCGGTATTTATAGAAACTACGTTCGATAAACAGCATTAAACTTCTGGAGGGAAGGAAAAAAAAAAAAAAAAAAACTTTTGTGTCGATTTATCCAGATAAAGAATCAAGGAAGTCGAGGTTTATCTGTAAAATGGCTGAAATGCAATATCTTCACCCGAGACCTTGCTGAGGTTTATCTCTTGCTTGAAAGCCATCGAGGACGTCAGGGTGAGTCGTATTGACCACACTCCTCGTCAATGTAGGTCAGGTCCGATTACGTATAATGCTCTTTTTGGATGTTGCTACCATGGAAACACGATGACCACATAGAGTTTCCGTTACAGGAAGAAAACATAAAAAAGAAAACATTTGAAAAAAATGACAAAAATAGTTAAGTAGGAAAGAAAAAACAAGTTTTGGAGTCAATAAATACAAAATCTTAGAAAGGGAGTTTTCCGGAGACCATATTGGAAATGAGGAACCAGGCCGAGCCTTTAGGTCGTAACCGTACAGTCACCCATCGGGTGTGGTGGAAAAGAGGAAACACGAGCAATGTTCGCCCCTCTTCATATAGAATAGAGCCGCACCACCGTTGTTACTGCCAAAGATAGAGCATCTTTTTTGCGTCCACAGTCCCAAGCGCTAGTAAAAAATGGACCCTAAGTTGTATGGTGTCCTGTGTGTTGGATGATGCAGTTTCATGAACTGTACCAAACAGGCCCTGCACAGGGGGAGCACAATCACCCATGAAGCCAAGATTCTTTATTTTTCTAACTTGCACCGATTGCGAGTGTTACCGGTTGGTGTTTGCTGCAATATGCAGCAAACACTCACTGTGTTTGGAGAGGGCTCAGCTCGTATGCCCTCTCCATATACCCACAGCCGACGTGTGATGTATAGATACGTCACGCATCGTTAAGGGATTATATGCTCGTCACTATTTAACACTCATCACCTGCCCGTGCACCACCATTTTCCCTAGGATTGTTCCCCCCAGATGATGTCACAGGGAGAGAGTTGCTAGCATTTAAATACCCCCCACAACTATTTTGGTGGCTTTCAAAGGGTGGACACCATCAATTGATGCTAGCCCCAATCACAGGTGTTACCAGGGGGGGTGCAACGTTCAGCACGTTTCCAAACATTGCGGTTTGGGTCTGCTCATCCATAGTCCTAAATCGCCCTCAGTCTATCAATGCACAGAGCTGGTTATTTAAAGGGGTATTCCGGGAATAAGAACGTCTGATACAAAAACCCATAATGCTCAAAATAAATGAATATAACAAAACTCACTGCCATTAGTCACAAAATGGAACTTTAATAGTTTGATTTTATGATTCACAAAATTTTATTGGCTTTCTAAAGTAAGGGGAAGTTATCACCAAGTTTGCCTCCACTGGAAACTACAAGTCCCATGATCCTTTAGTTCTCAGTAACAGCTCCTCCCTCTAATGTTCTGCTCCCAGTGATGATGTAACAGACTGTCCTGCTCTGTTACCATAGTAATGATGTGTAACTGCCATCACTGCACAGCCAAAATTAGTGGTGATCACATGACCTGCCCAAAACATATATATACGCTTACCTATTTTTGGTTTCTGTCCTCGGGATGCGCACAAGGATAATGATCCAGCTCCAGCCTTCAGTTTGTTACTCATGAATAGGCAGATAGTAAGATGCTTGAAACACGTAGGCCCGCTGCACGTAACTTTTTCTGGAAACTCATGACTGTTCCAGAACTAATGTGTTTATGCTGAATTTTTCGGATACAATAATGACAAGCGACATTCTGATGGAAAGGCCGGTATTGGGTCATTGGGTCTTGTTACTGGTTATGTAAGGCACCCGCCCTCAGTAGTAGGTGCCTGAGCATTGTGGATCTACTCAACTGTGACCTCTAGAAACTGTGTAGTTCCTTCACGAAGTCCAACACAAAAATCCAAGCGGATACGAGTCTGACAACGATGAGATATTCCCTACTCTTCTCATGGTGTTGTCATTCCGGACGACAACCTCCATAGACCAACCATGAACTACGAGTCACTGAGTAGAATTGTATGTACATTATATGCATGAAGGGCTTCGAGTGGCCAAGATCCAACCTCGTAACATCTTTACACTGAATATCCTCAGGACATAGAATTCCAAGAATTCCTCACTTATAATTTATTATCCGCTATTTTCGGATCCACTACATATAATGTTGGGATTATACACAATCCCCGTAACGCCCATGAAATATATATTCTCGCTCCCTGAATATTTCAAGCCTGTACTTAGATAATGTGTTGTCATCTTCACTCAAATTAATGTCCCCTCCCCAGACGGTTCCTCATCATCTCCCCCTCCCCCTCACATACGAGGAATCGGCGGTCATGGGGGGGGGGGGCAATGAATTATACACTAAACCTGTATCCCGGACCTGTCAGTCACACGTCTCACGTTATTGTAATGGCTCGGTGGGAGGACGTTCTCTGTGGTTTGACTTGTCAAGTATGTTGGAGGGATAAAAGAAAAGTGGGAGAAGTGGAGGGAAGGGGAGGACATATACACTGAGGAAAATCTAAATTTAGGAACCAAACATTTACGGAGGCAGAAACTGGTGAATTTTTCAATACTAATAGCTGTAAAACACTACAGCATAGGGGGCGGTGCTAAACTTAATAGATTGGGCAGGGCATGATGGGAAGTGGGCAGGGCTTGATGAGAAGTGGGCTGGACATGATGAGAAGTGGGCTGGGAATGATGGGAAGTGGTCATGGCATGATGGGAAGTGGGAAGGGCATGATGGGAAGTGGGAAGGGCATGATGGGAAGTGGGCAGGGCTTGATGGGAAGTGGGCAGGACATGATGAGAATTGGACTGGGAATGATGAGAAATGGACTGGGAATGATGAGAAGTGGGCAGGGCTTGATGAAAAGTGGGCAGGAAATGATGGGAAGTGGGGTGGGCATGATGGGAAGTGGGCTGGGCATAATGGGAAGTGGGTAGGGCTTTATGAGAAGTGGCCAGGACATGATGGGAAGTGGGCTGGGCATGATGAGAAGTGGGCAGGGCATGATGGGAAGTGGGCTGGGCATGATGGGAAGTGGGAGGGCTTGATGGAGACAGTGGTGCAGGTTATGGGAAGTGGGCAGGGCATGATGGAAGTGGGCGGGCATGATGGGAAAGTGGGGCTGGGGAATGATGGGAAGTGGCAGGTGGGGGGGGGCATGTAGAGAAGTGGGCAGGACATGATGGGAAGTGGTGGGCATGGAAGAAATGCATGAGGGGAAGTGGGTGGGGCAGGGCTTTATGAGAAGTGGGCAGGACATGATGGGAAGTGGGCTGGGCATGATGGGAAGTGGACTGGGAATGATGGGAAGTGGGCTGGGCATGATGGGAAGTGGGCAGGGCTATTAAAATATCATTCAAGTATCATTTAAAAAAGGTTTCTGTATTCAACCCAGAATGTGCCAACATGTCTCCATCATGTAGCCAACACGCTGTACAGTCCTGGATTCCTTTGTCACCAACTTTTTAGGGGAATGTGGGATGTAAGGGGTTAAAAGTTGCTGGTCTAATAATCTACCTCCTATAAAGCTATGGCAGAAAAATCTGTTCCTGAGCCCACATCCGGCAGCTCTTGTGGTCCTCTCTATGGCGGTGTCTTTCTTCAGTGCCGGGAGGTTCATCTTCATGAAAAATTCAGACAAACAAATAGAATGGAAAATAAAGACCCTGGTCCCAAGAGCTTTCATTCCGGAGGAAAGCGGATGGAAATGAAATTTTGTTTACTTTTGGGAAAAGACGTAAAGTAGCGCAAGAGTCACAGGCTGAACCTTTGAAACACGGATCTACTTGCGTTCCTCCAGCAGGACGGTGTGGTTGTTATTTGTCAAAGAACATCGAAACTTCTAGTGATTTCCAAAAAAGTTTCTCCATCTAATCCTTAAAGAGACAGTCACATACATTGCCCACAGGTTACCAAGGTCTTTTCTAGTCGCATCCAAAGACAATGGGGGTCATTTACTAAGGGCCCGAATCACGTTTTTTCGTCGGGTTGCCTGAAAATTACCGATTTTCCCTGAGTTGCCCTGGGGTTTTGGCACACGCGATCGGATTGTGGCGCATCAGCACCGGCATGCATCGGGGGGCGACGGATTCTGAAAAACCACCGTATTTTTTTTAAAAAATGTGTCGCACTTACCTGCACCCAGGCTAGCTTGGTGAACTCCAGTGAACTCTGACAAACTTCAGCGCAGCAGCGACACCTGGTGGACATCGGGCGCACTACCTTAGTGAATCGCCGGAAGACACGAATCAGCGTCGGAGAACGTGCCGCTGGATCGCGAATGGGCAGGGTAAGTAAATCTGCCCAAATATTCTCTCTCTCCTTAGTGAACTCCCTTCACTCTCATTGTGGTCACTAGACATGAGGCGACCCAATGGTTGAGCTCGGCCGCCTGACCCAGGCACAATGCCAGATCGGCAGTTGACCAGCCGGTCCGGCAAATTGACACCATTAACAACTATCCATATCTATAATTGGCCTGGGGGAGTCCTGTGGTCAAACAGCCAATCCAAGCAGCCAATCTGCTCTGGCCAATCATGGCTGTGGCTAATTGCTAGTGGCATTAATCCAGCAATATGTCCGGGTAAGGCGAAAGGACCCCTAATGCTGAACCCGACCATCGAGTCCGCTCATCTCTAGTGGTCACCCACTCAGACCCCAAGGCTTTCTGGATGATGCAGTTTCATGAACTGTACCAAACAGGCCCTGCACAGGGGGAGCACAATATTATAACTTCTACTGCCAATCATTAGACAGCTTCCTGTGACACCGTTATAATGTTGTTGAGAGCTTGTCTGACTGTAACGTTATGGTCTTAGTTTCTAAAATGCCTGAAGAGAAAAGGAAAACCACACTGTCCTCCCAGCAGGCAGAGATGGTGCAGTCTGTAGCTGCCTGTGTGATGCTGGGCTGAGGCATCATGAAAGTAATAACAGATAACACAGAGAACACAGATAGATACAGTTAAAGAAATTTAACAGCCACATAAGTGACGTATCAGCAGAGACTGGAGGCTGCACTGCAGGGATGCGAAAGTCTTGATTTTTTAGGCACTAAATCCTTTTTGGGAGGATCTTCACTCTTTGACAGTTCCCCAAAATATATGATGAGCTAAACCTCCACTGATTTAAATGAATTTACACCCATGATCAGTGGCAACACAGCAGGACTCAGGGCTTCCTGTGATGTCCTGTGTCCTGCTGACTTCCAGCAGTTTAGTCATTACTGTATGCACAGCCCCTCCATCGTAACCACTACTGCATCAGTGTTTAGAGGGGTGTGCGGCCGTAGTCTCATATCCCTCCAATCACAGGCCGGGGAGTGGTTATGATGGAGGGGACATGCAGACAGTAATAACTCATCCTCTGCACGTCAGCAGGACATGGGGCATCACAGGAAGTCCTGAGTCCTGCTGCCTCGGGGTCTCCTGGTGGAGAACCCCAAACTTTAACAGGGTAATTATAATATGGGTGACCCTATTCTTACCCAGTAAAGATGTGGAATTACCTACCCCTTTAATACCCATTCTTTGGGTCAGACACATTTTATAACCAGGAGCTGCCATACAATTTTTTACATTTTTTGAGTTTGTACATGTGCCAGGACCTAGAGGACTCCTGAGGAGCTCAGTCGTACTGAAAATAGAAGGATGGGAACATGGATGTCACCGCCGGTGGGCACGGACTGTGCTGTAGGGCGATTTTCTATGGAAACCCCTTTAAGTGCTCAAGCTCCCAGCAATACAAAGATAAGGACTTACCATGGACCTGATTCACTTTCTGTAAAGAATCTGTAACTTTGTGAAAGTAGAAAAAAAAAAAGAAAAATCCTGAACTTTGCGAATTTGGAGAAGATTAGAGACAGGCAACGTCTTCATACATAACGATATCACAAGATTAAAATAGCAGCTAAGAATCCGAAGGTGACGAGAAAGAAGATTTATAAAAACACAACATGGAACAAAGTCGTCTGGAGGTGCTGAATGCCAACATTTCAAATGAAAGAGCGGCTCGGATTTTCCTCTCTTGAGCTCCTGGAATCAAGACCTGTCATTTTTGTTAATGATGATTTACTCGGATTTCAAGGAGTTCGACATCCTGGAAGGAGAACACAGAGACGTCTTTAAATGTTTCATGAGTATTAACTTTGACACTAGACCAGAGGCTGCGAGGAGGAACGAAGCGATTCCTTTCAACCAGCTTAAAAGAGCTACAAAACTCCTGCCTCCGGAGCTTCGGGGTGATGGGAAGGGAAATCTTTATTTTGCGCTACCCAAGTAGGTGTTGGAAGGCTTTGATCCTCGTTGACTCCTCGTCGGGTATCAAAGTAATGAGAGTCGCGTACGACTCGCCGGCCGGACGCCATTGTAGACTTCAATCATCGCTGTCAATAGATGAATTATTAATCCCATCACTCTGCAGGGATTTAGTTAATGATCACGAGGAGATTTTTCCTGGCAAGAAAATTGATTATTTTCTTTCCATCTCATATCGTCTTATGTAAAGGGAAATGTAGTGTTCATGTGAGTGTATGTATGTAGCAGACCTAAGTGAGTGGTTGAATATAGCAAGTGATGGTTTGTAGCAGTGAATGGATCGAGCAGGGCTGTGTGTGAGCGAAAGCATGTAGCAGAGATGTGTGTGAGTGTATGGATGTCACAGAGCTGTGTGTGAGCGAAAGCATGTAGCAGAGATGTGTGTGAGTATATGGATGTCACAGAGCTGTGTGTGAGCGAAAGCATGTAGCAGAGATGTGTGTGAGCGAAAGCATGTAGCAGAGATGTGTGTGAGTGAGTGGTTGTCACAGAGGTGTGTATGTGTGTGAATGGAGGTAGCAGAGCTGTGTGTGAGCTAAATCATGTAGCAGAGATGTGTATGAGTATATGGATGTCACAGAGCTGTGTGTGCTGTGCTTGAATGTGACCAACAGGGAATATTTAATTTTTCCTTTTTTTTGGATGACTAAATCTGGGCTGTGTTTAATAGTTTGATATGATAAATAGGCGCACATTTATCACAAATAGTGCAAACTGTACTGCGTGTGCAACAGATTCATGACATGTGGTGCCCGTTCTTCATGAATCTGGTGCCCCTTGCACTGCCCCAACAGATGGAATCAACTTTTTTTAAAAAGTTTTTTTTAAAAACCAAAGCACTAACATGCACCACGAAGAACCAGGTGAACTCCGGCGGACCTCGGCGCAACAGCGACACCTGGTGGACATCGGGCGCACGACCTTAGTGAATCGCCGGAAGACCTGAATCTTCATCGGAGAACCCGCCGCTGGATCGCGACAGGACCGGGTAAGTAAATCTGACCCAGAGTGTTCAGTAATAAATCAGAGGATCTTAAATGGAGACCAAGGGGGTTATTTGGGACAGTTCTATAGGGGATATACTGTATATCATTGGTTCTCCTGGGTTGTTTTGGCGTATTTGGAGCCCCCCTGCCCATCAGATTCATTAAAGTTGCTTGGCCCATTTATAAATGTTCTTGTGCTCTACTTTCTGCCTGGGATTTTTTTTTTCAAAAAAGTCTGAAAATGCATAAAAAGTCTCAGCACGTCCAGCAGCAGGGACTGAAGGAACTATGAGACTTTTTATGGGATTTTTTGCAAAAGTCATGAATCTGCGACGCAAGCAGATGTTCTATGTTTATGACAGATTAATAAAGAGGTGGAAATAGTCCTGTGAGACTTTTTAGCAGTCAAAAGTCCCCAAAAACCTCAATGCGACTTTTTAAAGACTTTTTTACACTAAAAAATCATAGAAAAAACAATGATAAATAAACCCCCAAGAGTGTGTGTGATTCTTTCCATGTACATATATAAAGGGGGCCATTTATCTTGCACCTTGTTTAGTGACTTTTTGAGCACATTGCGTTTTTTGCACAATTTTTTGCGCCTTTATCCCGCATTTTGGCAGAGTTCGCCATGTAGCAGTATCCTGGTTTGCACTTAATGGGGTAGATTTACTTACCAGTCCCTGCACGATCCCCAAGGTGCATTCCCCGACGTCCTGCATGTGTCGCTTCCCCGCTCAGGTCCCCGGGGTTCACCTTCTTCTTCCTGGTGCATGTAAGTGCATTGTCCGCGTATAATGCGCTGTGCGGGGAGTCACTAAGATCCTGCACCCGATATCCTGCATGTGTCACTTCCCCGCTCAGGTCCCCGGAGTTCACCTTCTTCTTCCTGGTGCATGTAAGTGCATTGTCTGTGTATAATGTGCTGTGCGGGGAGTCACTAAGATCCTGCGCCTGATATCCTGCATGTGTCGCTTCCCCGCTCAGGTCCCCGGAGTTCACCTTCTTCTTCCTGGTGCATGTAAGTGCATTGTCCGTGTATAATGTGCTGTGCGGGGAGCGACACATG
>WNYA01003418.1:0-25688 GCA_019512145.1 Engystomops pustulosus | reverse complement strand
GAAATAGCGCTGACACAAAGAATCACAAGAAATCCCGGCCCATATTACAACTATCAGCGCCGGATCTAACGAAGGTCTCCGGAGCCGTCCATAAATGGGGAACACTTAGATTTCCTAATGGTTTGTGCACAACCGGTGTCAGAGCCTTTATGTTTTATGTTTTGTGCTCTTAGATATCCCGTGAAATAGCGCTGACACAAAGAATCACAAGAAATCCCGGCCCATATTATAACAATCAGCGCCGGATCTAACGAAGGTCTCCCGAGCCGTCCACAAATGGGGAACACTTAGATTTCCTAATGGTTTGTGCACAACCAGTGTCAGAGCCTTTATGTTTTATGTTTTGTGCTCTTAGATATCCCGTGTGTCAGAGCCTTTATGTTTTATGTTTTGTGCTCTTAGATATCCCGTATAATTACTATGAACTCTTCTCTCGTCTGGAATCTTCAGATCGCTCTCGTTTGTTTCTCCATCGGTGTCTTCTCTTCCCCCAACTACCAGTAAGTCGTCTATTGTGGGACTACTGACACGATGGCGGAGCAGATCCTGGAGCTGACCCTGGAGATCATCTACCTTGTGTTCACATTTATCTCTAAAAATTTTGTATGCAAAAGTTTTATGTCTAATAAATTTTTATTCTCTGAAGCGTCTTCTAATATCTGAGGCTGCGGCAGGATCTTAGTGACTCCCCGCACAGCGCATTATACACGGACAATGCACTTACATGCACCAGGAAGAAGAAGGTGAACTCTGGGGACCTGAGCGGGGAAGCGACACATGCAGCATATCGGACGCACGATCTACGTGAATCGCGGCACAGGGCATGATTGTTGGACAGTCTGGATCGGGGATCCTGACATGGACGGGTAAGTAAATGTGCCCCAATATGTGCTGGAGATTCAAAAGTTCTACAAAAGTTTGATCCCACCAAGGACTACAAGGCTGGGCCCCACCAACCAAGTGGGATTCCCCCTGTAGTCATTGGTCATTAGCCCCCCAAATAAACCAGACTTCCAAAGAAAACAGAATAAATAATATATTTTATTAGTGCATTGTCCAAGCATCCGGCGCTTCATTCCGTATGTCAATCCATGACATTGTCCACGTCCCCGAGGTAAATAAACTATTCTCGCCTTCTCTAACCAGATGCCGACAGCGAAGCGGTCAGGGGAGGCTTTCTATTCTGGCTGAACCAGTAGCCATGAGATCGCAGCCTGTCGTGTGTATGGGGCACCCTGTGCATCGGCCCTCAGACATCTGGGGGAGATATGGCCCCCGTTTATAGGAACATCTTCCCTAGAGCTTTGCTGATCTGGGCTTGCTCATTCTTCTGCTTTTCCCTGACTTTCAAAATTTCTCTTCTTGCCTCCTTGTTCCCTGGATCCAGTTTTAACAAGTTTTCGAGGTCGGCCCTTGCTCCGGTCCAGTCTGACATGCCGGCTCTGGCCATGCCCCTCCTGTACAAAGCCTTCAGGTGTTTGGGTTCCTTGTCAAGGACTCGTGTGCACCTCACCTCGGCCTCACGTAACCTTCCCTTCTTGAGGTCACACGCTGCGAGGTTGGACAGCAGGGCTATTCTTTCCTCTTCAGCTTCTCCAGGCGTACAGACCAGAAGCCGGAGTGCCCGGGCGTATCGTCGTTCAGCTCCTTCCAGGTTCCCATCTCGGAATGCTTTCCCACCCATCTCCCGATCTCTCGCTGCCCTCTCCATCTTCCCGTTCACATCCAATTCCCACGCCTCCTTTCCATCTTCAAAACTTGCCAGTTTCAAGACAAACTGAACACCCAACAAACCGTCCACCCTGCAGACTTCACCCGGAAGCATGGTCTCCAGACATTGGTCAACGAGGCGATCCAGACCGGCATCACCTTCCCCCAATTCTATCTGCACCCAGATACCTGTAGGATACCCAGCACTTCTGGTAGGGTCACCGAGGGGCTCCACACATCTGGTAGAGTCACCGAGGGGCTCCACACATCTGGTAGGGTCAGCGAGGGGCTCCACACATACATCTGGTAGGTCAGCGGGGGCCCACACATCGGTAGGAGTCCCCGATGTGCTCCACAATCTGGTAGGGTCACGAGGCTCCACAACATCTGGTAGGGTCACGAGTGGCTCCACCACATCTGGAGGTTCAAGAGGTGCTCCACCATCTGTAGGGTCACTGAGGGGCTCCACACATCTGTCGGGTCACTGAGGGGCTCCACACATCTGGTAGGGTTCACCGAGGCTCCACCATATGATACCCTGGCACCTTCTTTGGTTGATGACCCCCTGAGCTGGCTCTAGAACGTCTTTGTGAACCTCCATCTTGGCAGCGCCAGATCCATAAGTTTGTGGGCGACTTGGTGGGACTTTCCAATCACCTTCTCATATTCCAGGATGTGCCGGCCGTTTTACTGAAAAATCAGCGATCACAAGATAACAGATCTGCAACATTATAATGTCTAAAAACTAGAGATAATAAACGCGCAACGCGACTTCAGGATCGTGTGAGGGACACGAGCTAGGCAGGTAATACACAGTTGGGCCAGCGCAGCTTCCACCACCCGGCTGTTACATTTTACAAACAAACTCCAAACAATCGATGTTGCCCCCATTCTCGCGGAGAGTTCGCTGCAACTGGACATGGCCGCCGTGATGGGGATCAGATATTGGCTGCGTGCGTCGCCCTGGATCGCTGACAAATGGCAAGGATACCCGAACGTGTCCCAATATGACCTAGGGGGGGGGGGTGTCCTCTAATAATGTCGGGGGTAATTCCCATGTATTGTCCTGAGTTAAGTGCTTGAAGCGCTGATTGTACCTGTGGGATTGTTGGTCGTGATCTGCATGATCCAGGTTACCCATCAATTGGGGCTGCCCTTGATCTACCCAGCAGCCATCAGGGTCCGCGCCCACTGAACTTAGTGCATTGAAGTCGCCTCTGGGGTGTCCATCGTCCCAACAGAAGGAGAACATCTGCCGGGTCCCCGACCTCACCACAGACACTGCGCACAAGAACCACCAGTACATCACAAAGGCAGCTTCCCTTCCCAAACATTGGAGCAGAGGTCTGACAGGTTTACCCTGAGGTCACGCCAGAAAAAGGGCCCCCCCCAAATACAGAAGACCCGGCCACCCTCTAACCCTCGTATTACGAACACAGGTTCCTATTATTTCTATGTCACCGTATCCTGCTGCAGATATCATGCGGCTGGCAGATATGGCTGGCTATTGGTTTGGCTGACCAAGAATGCCTGCCCCTCCCACTGGTTCTGGTCTCCCTTGCTACTGCCCGTTCCTAGAGACATCTATGGGTCAGACGAAATAAACTGCTCACCAAAAACACCGCCCCTCTCCTGGAGAAACAACAACGGCCAAAATAAAGACCTGTCCTGTATCTCACCGGGCAATCACTGTGCAGGATGCGACACTGCAACCATTACCGACCGGGCCCCAAAGACGTCAATGGGGACCCTGTCATCCCCCGCTCTCCCCCGCCATCCCCCGGCACTCCCCTCCCCTGCCATCCCCGCAAGCCCCCCGCCATCCCACTGCATGCCCCAGGCAGCCCGCCTGCCACCCCCTGCAGCGCCCTGCCAGCCCCCCCCGGCACGCCCCCCGGCCACCCACTTCATACCGCCCGCACGCCCCTCTGCATGACCCCTTGCACGCCCCCTGCATGAACCCCGCACGCCCCCTGCAGCCTCCGCACTCCCTACCCTTCCAGCCCACTGCCATGACCCCGGCACTCCCCCGCCTGCCCCCGGCACGCCCCCATGCATACCCCGGCACTCCCCCCCTGCCATCCTCCAGCACATCCCCCTGCCAGCGCTCGCAGCCTCCCCCTGGCCAGCCCCTAGCAGTCCCCCGGCACTCCCCCCTTCCAGAGCCCCCGGCACTCCCCTGCCAGCCCCCTTCGACGCCCCACTGCCTAGCCCCCCGGCACTCCCCCATCGACGTCCCACCGTGCCAGCCCCCGGACGCCCCCTGCCACCTCCAGCACGCCCCCTGCCAGCCCCCTACACGCCCCCCGCCCTAACAGCTACGAATGTTGTATTGAGGACAGATGTGAGCAGATAAACAAGTCTGTGCCCCCCCCCCTGCAGCTCTGGAGCCACGATGGGGCTTGTAGTCCCTCACCCTATGCATCACACTGTGAGGCTGCAACGTGACTCTCCTACCCCCCTCAGGCGCTCAGCACTCCCCTCGCTTCTGTGGGCCGACGGCATGAGGACGTGGAGGGTGGAGGGGCCTGTGTATTACCCGGCATGCTGCCGCAGCCCCGCCCCCCCCACACACAGGAGACGGTGCCAGGCGGAGGCCGCCATGGTGTGACTCCTCATCAAGGGTGACTGGAGTCCTCGGTCATTTCAGGCTTCTTGTCAGAGCTGAGGCTGCGTTACTATCGCGTCCAGTCCCGCACAAATCCTTCTCCTGTCTGATGCTCGTTAAATGTATCATCCGGGAGGATTGGTACCTGGATGCGATGATTGCAACCCTCCTCGTTGACAAGTCTGAGGCTGCACTTTGGGTTTAGCCTTTGGAATGTTTCCATTCACTGACAGCAAGCGAGCACAGGGACGATGTTCAGCACGTTATGAGGCACCGGTGTATGTCCGTTTTTTCTGATATATACACCCACCCGCCCCCGTGTGGTCTGTTATATGTGAGGAGCGTGCTCTGCGGCCCCGTGATGGTAGCATCTCTGCGTCCCCCGTGAGGGCGATGCTTCTGCGGCCGCCCCCGGAGGAAGCGATGCTCTGCGGCCCCCCGAGGGAAGCGATGCTCTGCGATGACGAGGAGGTAGTCGATGCTTCTGCGGCCCCTGTGAGGGGGATCGATGCTCTTTCATAAACCTGGAGGGAGCGATGCTCTGGCGGCCCCTGTGAGGAGCGATGCTCTGGCGGGCCCTGTGAGGTAGCGATCTCTCTGCCCCTGTGAGGGAGCGATGCTCTGAGATGACGTGGAGGGGCGATGCTCTGCATGGACGGATGGATCCATCTCTGGGCGAGGGACGGGAGGGGAGCGATGCTCTGCGGAAGGACGGGGAGGAGCGTGCTCTGCGGAGACGTGAGGGACGATGCTTCTGTGTCGTAGGAACGTGGAAGGGAGCGATTCTCTGGGCGGAGGAGACGGGGAGGGCGCGATGCTCTGCACGGGACGCTTGAGTCTGAGCTGGAATGATTTTTTTCCTTTCCTTTGTTTCCGATTTCTCCACTGTTTCCTCTCCGCGCTGCCGCTATGGGGTTTTTTGTGGCTCTCAAATAGCCAACAACGCCCGAGGGGGAGGGGAGGCGGAGAATGTGGGGGCAAAGCGGGCCCGGCTGCATACCCACTTTGTCCTGCGCCAATACCGCAACCGGGGGTCTCCCTCTATGATTGTACCATAGGGATGGGCGATCAAGGGCGACTGCTAGGGGTCCGAGGGCGAGCTGGCACCGCTAGGGGGTCCGAGGGGAGGAGCATGGCACCGCTAGGGGGCCCGAGGGGGCGGATGCTGGCAATCCCGTATGGGGTCCGAGGGGGGGGGGGGCGGATCATTGTCTGTGGCTAGGGGTCCTCATCCTCGCTATGTGTGGTGGGCTCTATTACGTGGCTGGCCGCATGGCCCGTCGCGTAAGAGGCCGCGGCTCCCCCTGTTCTCCGTCTGTATATTGGTGACGGGTCCTCCTGCGCGTGTCCTGAGCGGCAGCGGCCTCCGGGGGGCAGTGCAGGGGGATTCCTGTTACTGAACATTTTCTGTATAAAATTCAGATCAAATTTTAATATTTTCTTAGCACATTTTATATTCATGAGGCTTCCAATATATATATATACACAGGCCGGGGGTAGGTGTGATGTGTGACCCCTCGGCCCCTGCGCTCCCCCCCCTGCCCTCCCCCTCCTCCCCCACACACTGTCCGCTCCCCCCGGCCCCTCGCCCCCTGCGCTCCCCCCGCCGGCCCCTCGCCCCCTGCGCTCCCCCCCCTCTGCCCCTCGCACCCCTTCGGCTCCCCCCAGCCGGCCGCCAGGGTCGCCCCCGCGGCTCCTCTCACCCCCCTGCCCTCTCCCATCTGCCCCCTTCTCTGCCCCGCCCTGCCCTACGGCCTCCTCAGCCCACCTGCTCTCTCTCCCCCCCTGCCCTCTGCCCCTCTCCCCCTGCTCCTCCCCCCGGCCCCTTCCCCTCGCCCCCTCGCTATCCCGCCCATCGTGCCCCCTTCGCTCAGCCCTCCCTGGGACGTCCCCACTTCGCTCCCCCCGTCTGTGGCCGGCCCGCGGCTCCCCCCTTGAGTCTTCCTCCCTGCGCTCCCTCCCCCGTCTGCCCCCTTGCTCTCGCCCCCCCCTCTCCCCCTGCTCTCCCCGCCTTCTATCCCCCATTGCTACTACCCGGCCCTGAACACAAACAACCCTCTTTCCCCCACTTCGTCTCCTCCCATCGACCCCCTTCATCTATTCCCCCCCCGATCGGTGCCGCCCTGCTCTTGCCCCCACAACCATCGGCCCCCTCGCATCACACACACCCTTCGCAGCCCCCACTGCTACCAACCCCATACCGGACACCCTTGCGCTCCCCCTGGTCTGCCCCCTGCGCTCCCCCCCCCCCTCCCCCCCCATCGGCCCCCTGGCGCCTTCCCCCCGTCGCCCCCCTTCTGCTCCCCCCTCGGCCCCTTCTCTCCCCCCAAATCAAACATGCCCCCTGCGCGTCCTGTCCAACACCACCTCTTCCCGCTTCGCTCCCCCCTCCGTGCCGCCCTTCGGCGCTCGCCCCTCTCCGGCCCCCCTTCTCTCATACCCCCGCACGATCGTGCCAGGCCCTGCTCTCCCCAGAAGGTCCCTCCCTCTGCCCCCTTCGCTTCCCCCCCCCCTTCCTCCCCCTTCGCATTCCCTACCTTCCCCCTGCCTTCCCCCCTCGTGGCCCCCGCAGCCCAACCGAATCAAAACCTAGCGACCAATCCCCGCCTTCGCTTCCCCCTTCCCCTGCCTTCACCCCCCTCGGCCACCACAATACTGACGCTTCCCCCCCTTCCAACCACTGCGCTCTGACCACCAAACACCCTTCCAACCCCCATAGACAGCTAAATCACACCCCGTATCCCCCTCGCTTCCCTTCCCCCCTTTCCCCTGCGCGTCGGTCGCCCCGCCCTTGCCCCCCCTTCCCCCTGCGGCTCGCCCCGCCCCTTCCCCTCTCCGGCCCCCTGCTCGTCCCCCCTTCCCGGCCTCGCCCCGCCTTTCCACCCTCGCCCCCTGCGCTCGCCCCGCCCCTTCCCCTCGCCCCCTGCGCTCCCCCCGCCCCTTCCCCTCGCCCCCTGCGCTCCCCCCGCCCCTTCCCCTCGCCCCCTGCGCTCCCCCCGCCCCTTCCCCTCCGCCCCCATGCGCTCAGCCCACCCCCGCCCCATCCCCTCGCCCCTGCGCTCCGCCCTCCCCTTCCCCTCGCCCCCTCGCTCCACCTCCTCCCCCCCCGCCCCGTCCCCTCGCCCCCTGCGCTCCCCCCGCCGGCCCCGGTGACGTTGTCCCCAGGCAAATATCTGCAGGATGGCAACACATGTTCCATATAGGAGGCAGTATAGGAATATAGGGGGCCTTCCTTCTCACTAGTTCTGCTTCACTTAGGGGGGGGGGGGGGAGGGCTTTTGATGCGGGCGGCGCCCAGCGGGGAATTCTTCTATTTTGTTCTCAGCAACAAATCCGAGCTCAGCTTTCATTTCATCGTCTGCTCTGGGATAATGAAAGCTGAGCTCTGATTGGTTGTTGTGGGTAACAATGTTTCTCTATTATTAGAGTTTCATAACTTTTCTCTATTTTTCATGTAGGGGGCAAGAAAGACGACGCAGTGAAGTCTCTGCCACCGGCCACGTCCACCCCCCTAACCTCTGACGTGGCAGAAGAATCCCCAGGTGCCTCCCCATCTAATAACCTGACCCCATATTAATCCTTCCCCAAAGCCATGAAACTGCAACAGCAGAAGAATGACCCTCCCCCCCACAGCCCCTGAGTACAGAGGAGGGGGGGAGGTGAGGACCCCCGCTGCTGAGTGCTGAATAAAGACGTATAACCTCTCCCACGAGATACGAAGGCCTTCTTATATACCGCATCAGAGATATAATACTACTGCCCCCTATGTCCCTTATAACTACTAAGACTGCCCCCTATGTCCAGGAATTATAACTACTATATACTTCCCCCTACGTACAGGGAATCTAAACTATCTATAATTACTAACCCCCTATGTAAAAAATTATCACTACTATAATACTGGCCCCCTAGTACAGAAATAACTACTATACTACTGCCCACTGTGTACCGAACTATAACGACTATAATACTGCCCCTTGTAGCAGGACTAGACTACTATAATACTGTGCCTCCTATGTACATGAATTAACTACATATACGGCCCCCGAGTACAGGATATAATCTATATACTACTGCCCCCTCTGTACAGGCATTAACTCCTATAATAACTGCCCCTATGGACATGATATAAACTCTGTAATACTGGGCCATGCCCCTATGTACTAGAATATAACTACTATAAAACTGCCTCCTATGTACAAGGATTAACTACTTAATAATGCCCCCTAGTTACAAGTATAGACTACTATAATACTGCCTCCTAGTAGAGTAATATAACTACGATAAATACTGCCCCCTATGTACAGGGAAGCTAACTACGCTAATACGTGCCCTCCTATGTACAGGAATACCTACGATATACTGCCCCCTATTTACAAGATATAACTACTATAATACTGATACTACTGCCTCCGATGTGCAGAATATAACTACTATAATACTGCCCCCTATGTAACAGGAATATAACTACGAATAATACTGCCCCCATGTAAAGAGATAAACTACTATATAACTGCCCCCTATTTAACAGGAATATAACTACTATAATTGCTCCTAGGTACAAGAATATACTACTATAATACTGGCCCCCCTATGTAAAGACTATAACTACTATAAATACTCTGCCCCCTATGGTACAGTTAACTACTAAGATACTGCCCCCCTATTACCGTGTCATAAATATAACTACTATACTAATACTGACTGCCCATATGTACAGGAGATAACTACTATAATACGCCCCCAATGTACAGAATAAACTACTATAATAACTGCCATCCTATGTACAGGGAATAATAACTACTATAATCTGGCCCCGCTATGTCCAGAGACTGCTAACTACTATAAACTGCCATAACTGCCCCCTATGTACATGAATATCACTACTATAGAATCACTGCCCCCTATTTACAAGTAATATAACTACTATAATCCTGCCCCCTAGGGACCAAGAAATATAACTAACTATAAACTGCCCCCTTTTCCAGAATAGATATAACTACTATATACTGCCTCCTATGTACAGTATATCTGCTATCATACTGCCCTATTACAGGAAGATAAACTACTATAATACTTACTGGCCCCCTATGTACCAGGAATATAACTACTATAATCTGGCTCCCCCTATGTACCAGGAATTAAACTATATAATACGCCCCCTCATGTACAAGAATAGACTACTTAATCTGCCCCCCTATGTACAGGAATATAGCTACTATAATAAGTTCCCCGCTATGCCGGATATATCTACTATATACTGCCCCCTATTTACAAGATATAACTACTATAGTCTGCCCCCTATTTAACAGACTATAACTACTATACTACTAGCCCCCTATTTAAGGAATATAACTCCTATCATACTGCCCCCTATGTACAGGAATATACTACGATAATACTTGCCCAGGTTACAGGATATAACTACTATAAATACTGGCCCCTATGTACAGACTATACTCTATAATACTGGCCCCTTGTACAGGACTAGACTACTATAATACGGCCTGCCCCCTATGTACATGAATATAACTACTATATACTGCCCCCCTATGTAGAATATAACTCCGATAATACTGCCTGCCCCCCCCTATGTACAGGAATATAACTACTATAATACTGGGCCCCCTATGTACGAATAATAACTACTATAATACTGCCGCCCCTATGTACCGGAATATAACGGCCTTTGTTATAATACGCCCCCTATGTACAAGGAATATTAACTGCTATAATACTATCTGCCCCCCTATGTACAGAATATACTACTATAATACTGCCCCCCTATTACGGTATTAACTACTATAATACTGCCACTGCCCCCCATGTACAGGAATCATAACTACTAGCATACTGGCCGCCCTATGTAACAAAATATAATTACTATAATCTGCCCCCTATGTACAGGAAATATAACTATAATCATACTGCCCCCCCTATGTACAAGAAATATACTAACTCACAATAATACATGGCCCCCTATGTATAGAATAATATACTACTATAAACCTCCCCCTATGTACAGTAATATAACTACTAAATACGCCTCCCCTACGACAGGAATATAACTACTATATAATATACTGCCCCCTATGTACATGAATATCACTACTATGATACTCTGCCCATACTGCCCCTATGTACAGAATGTTCACTAACATAATTACTGCCCCTATGTACATAATATCTAGACTATAATACTGCCCCCTATGTACAGGTAATATAGCTACTAAAACTTGCCCCCTATGTACAGGATATAACTACTATCATCTGGCCCCCTAGTACAGGAATATAACTACTATAATACCTGCCCCCCTATGTACAAAGGGATATAACTACTTTAATACTGGCCCCCTATGTACAGAAATATCTACTATAGATACTACTGCCCCCTATGTACAAGAATATAACGACTAGACATAACATAACCCGCCCCCTATGTACAGGAATATAGCTACTATAACTGCCCCCTACTTACAGGAAACTAACTACGATTACTATACTGCCCCCCTATTTACAGGAATATACTACTATAATACTGGCCCCCTATGTAACAGAATATACTACTATAATACTGCTCCCATGTACCATAAATAACTACTTATAATACTGCCTCCTATTACAGATATAACTACTCTACTATCTACTGCCCCCTATTCCACGAATATAATCTACTATAATACTGCCCCCTATGTACAGGGATATAACCTATAAGACTAACTGCCCCCTTGTACACTGAATATAACTACTATAATACTGCCCCCTATGTCAAGGAATATAACTACTATATACTGCCCCCTCTGTACAGGAATAGTAACTACTATAATACGCCACACTATTACAGAAATAACTACTATTACTGCCCACTGGCCCCCCTATGTCAAGAATATAACTACTATAATACTGCCCCCCTATGTACCGGATATAACTACTATATACTGCCCCCTAGTACAAGAATAGGAACTACTATAATACTGCCCCCTATGTAACAAGAGATGAACTACTATAATACCTACTCTGCCCGTCCTATGAAGGAATATAACGACTATAATACTGCCCCTATGTCAGGAATATCACTACTATAATACTGCCGCCCCCTAGCTATAATGTACATGCATATAACTACATAATACTGCCCCCTATGTCAACAAGAAAATAATACTATAATACTGCCCCCTATTTACAGCAATATAACTACTATAATACTGCCCCTATGTACAGGAATGATAACTACTATAATACTGCCCCCTATGTTACAGAATATACTGCATATACTGGCCCCCTATGTGCATGAATAGACACTATATACTGCTCTCCTATTTACACGAATATAACTACTATAATACTGCCACGCTATGTACAGGATATACTACTATAATACGGCCCCCTATGTACAAAATATACCTACTATAATACTGCCCCCTATTTACAGAATATAACTCTATATCCTGCCCCCTATTGTACAGAATATAACTACTCTATCTGCCCCCTATTTACAAAGAAGATCACTACATAAACTGCCCCCTATGTACGGAATATCACTGACTTAATACTGCTCCCTATGTACATGAATATAACCTACTATATAGCTTGCCCCCGAGGTCAGGAATATAACTAACTATAATACTGCCCCCTAGGTACGGATTAACTACTATAAATATCTGCCTCCTATGTACAAGAATATACCTACTCTACTATATCTACTGCTCCCTATGTACAGAATATAACTACTACTACTATACCTATACTGCCCCCCTTGTACAGGAATTAACTACTATGCATACTGTCCCCTTATTCATGAATATACTACTATAATACTACTGCCCTATGTACAAGAAAATACTACATAATACTGACCCCTATTACAGGAATAGTACTACTATAATACTGCCCCCTATTTACAGGAATATATCTCACTATATACTATGCCCCCTATTTACAGAATTTAACTACTATAATACTGACCCCTATGGTACAAGAATATACTGCTATATATACTGCCCCCTTTTTACGGAATAGAACTACTATAATACTGCCCACCCATGTACAGGATCTACTCTAAATAATACTGCCCCCCTTGTACAGAATATACTACTATATACTGCCCCCGTATGTACAGGCTATAAACTACTATAATACTGCCCCCTATGTACAGATATACTACTATAATACGTCCCCTATGTACAGGAATACTAACTACTAAAATTACTGCCCCCTATGTACAGGAATATAACTACATAATACTGCCCCCTCTGTACAGGATATAACGACTATAAACTCGTCCCCTATGTACCTGAAATTAACTACTATAATACTGCCCCCTATGTACAGGAAATATAACTATATAATACTGCCCCCTATGTCAAAAATAACTACTAAAAATACTACTTGCCTACACTGAATACTGCCCCTAGGTAATAGAATCTAACTACTAGATACCGCCCCCTATGTACAGGAAATCACTACTATAATACTGCCACCATACTTACAGGAATATAACTACTATATACTGCCACCCTAGTACATTGGATATAACTCCTATCATACTAATACTGCCCCCTATGTACAGGACTATCACTACTATAATACTGCCCCCCCTATGGTACAATAATATAACTACTATAATACGCCCCTATGTACAGAATATAACTACATATCACTGCCCCCTATGTAAGGAATATAGCTACTAAATACTGCCTCCATGTACAAGGATATACTACTATAATCACTGCCCCCCTATGTACAGGGAAGATAACTACTAAATACTGTCCGCCTATGTAACAGGATATAACTAACTATAATACTTACTGCCCCCTAATTACAAGAATATAACTACTATAATACTGCCTCCCCTATGTACAAGAATATACCTACTATAAACCGCCCCCATGTACAGAATAATAACTCTATCATACTGCCCCCTACTTACATGAATATAACTCTATAATACTGCCCCCCTATGTACAGGATATATAACTACTATAATACCTGCCCCCTATGTACAAGAATAATCACTCCTATAATACTGCTTCCTATGTCAGAATATACTACTATAAAAATATACTGCCCTCCTATGTACAGTATATAACTATCTATAGGATACTGCCCCCTATGTCAGAAAGATAACTACTTCATGCTTCCTCCCTCTGTCAGGAATGTACCTACTATAATACTGCCTGGCCCCGTGTACACGAATATAACTACTATAATACTATAAACTGCCCCCCTATTACAGAGATATAACTACTATAATACTTGCCCCTTAATTTAACAAGAATATAACTACTATAATACTGCCCCCTATGTAAAATAATAAACTACGATAATAACTTATAACTCTTGCCCCCCCCTGTGTACAGGATCTAACTACTATCATAACTGCCCCCAATGTACAGAATATACCTACTAATAAATACGGCCCCCCTATTACAGGAATTCACTATATAATACTGCACTGCCCCCTATTGGTACATGGATATAACTAACGGCTAAATACTGCCCCCCTCTGTACCGAATAGACCTACTAGAATACTACTGCCCCCTATGTACAGGAAGATAAATACTATAAACTGCCCCCCTATGTACAGGAAATATACTACTAGATACTGCCCCCTATGTACCTGAATATAACTACTATAATACTCTACTGCCCCCTATGTACAGGATATAACTTATAATACGGCCCGCCTATGTTAAAGAATATACCTACTTATAATACTGCCCCCTGTTTCAGAATAACTACTATAATACTACTTCCGCCTAATGTACAAGAATATAACTACTCTATACTGCCTCCTAGGTAAGGAATATAACTACTGTAATACTGCCCCTATTGTAACAAGATATAACTACTATAATACTCTGCGCGCTATGTACGGAATCTACTACTAAGAATACTGCCCCCCCTATGTACGGGATATCACTGCTAATACTACTGCCCCCTATGTAAGGAATACTACTATCATACTGCCCCTATGTACAAGAATAGAACTACTATAATACTGCCCCCCTAATGTACAGGAATAATACTACGATAATACTGCCCCCGATGTACACGAATATAACTACTATAGATACTTCCCCTGCCCCCTATGTACAATACTATACGACTATAATACGCCCCCTATTGTCCAGGGATCTAACTGCTTATACTACTTGCCCCCTATGTACGGAATATAACTACTATAATACGGCCCCCTATTTAAGCTCTAAGTACTATAATACTGCCCCCCTATGGTTACAGATATACTACTTATACTCCCACTGCCATCCCTATGTACAGGAATATAACTACTATATACTGCCCCCTATGTACAGAATAAACTACTATCATACTGGACCCCTATTTACAGGATATAACGCTGACTATAATACTTCCCTACGGCCCCCTAGTACAAGGAATATAACTACTATAATACTTACTGGCCCCCTATGTACAGGATATAACTGACTTAATACTGCCCCCTATTCATGAAATATAACTACTGTATGACTGCCCCCCTATGTACAGGAATATCACACTATAAATACGCCCCTAATGTACAGACTATCACTACTATCATACTGCCCCCTATTACAGTAATATAACTACTCTAATACTGCCCCCATTTACAGGAATATACTACTATATACTGCCCCCCTATGTACAGGAATATAACTACTATAACTGCCCCCCTATTTACATGAATATACCTAACGTCTAATACTGCCGCCCCCTATGTCAGAATATAACTAGCTATATCTGCCCCCTATTACGGAATATCACTACTATAATACTGCCCCCTAGTACAAGAATAAGACTACATAATGCTGCCCCTATGTACAGGAATATAAACTACTATAATCTGCCCCCTATGTTACATGAATATAACATTAATACTGCCCTGCCCCTATTTACAGGAATATAACTACTATAATACTGCCCCCTTGTACGAATATAACTACTATAATACGGCCCCCTATTTACCCGGAATATAACTACTATATACTGCCCCCTATGTACAGAAATAACTACTATATACTGCCCCTATGTACAGGGAATATAACTACTATAATACTGCCCCCTATGTACATGAATATAACTTACGAGTAGATACTGCCCCCCTATGTACCGGAATATAACTACTAAATACTGCCCCTATGTCAGGAATATAACTACTATAATACGGCCCCTAGTACAGGAATATCCTACTAGAATCTGCCCCCTAGGTACAGGAATATAACTACTATAATCTGCATCCCTATGTACATGAATCACTACTATACACTCTGCCCCCTATGTACAATAATATACTCTATAATACTGCCCCCTATGACAGGATATAACTACTATAATACTGCCCCCTATGTAACAGTCTATAACTACTATAAATACTGCCCCCTCATGTACAGACTTATTAACTACTATAGATACTAATACTGGCCCCCCTTATGTACAGGATATAACTACTATAATACTGCCCCTTGTACAGGAATAGAACTGACTATACTCTGCCCCTAGTCCATGAAGATAACTACTATAATACTGCCCCCCATGTACATGACTATAACTACTATAATACTGCCCCTAGGTACAGGAATATAACTACTATAATACTGCCCCCTATGTCCCGGCATATAACACATAATACTGGCCCCCCATTACAGGAATATCACTACTATATACTGCCCCCTATGTACCGGAATCTAACTACTATAAACTGCCCCCTATGTACAGAATTAACTACATAATACTGCCCCCCTATGTACATCCAGAATATAACTACTATAATACTAGCCCCCTATGTACGGACTCTAACTACTATATACTGCCCCCTATGTACAGGAATATACTACTAGAATACTGCCCCCTCTGTCAGGAATATAACTACTATATCACTGCCCCCTATGTACAGGCATATAACTACGATAATACTGCCCCCTATTTACATGGAATATAACTACTTAATACTGCCCCCCTATGTACAGGAAGATAACACTATAACTACCGCCCCAATTCAGGAATATAACTACTATACTACTGCCCCCTATGTACAGGGATATAACGACTATAATACCGCCCCCTATGTACGTATATACTCTATAATAATGCCCCCTATGTGCAGGATTTGCAGCCAATCAGCTGTTTGCTTTCTTATAACCTGGTGCGATGTGATTGTTTTGTCTGTGCTGTCTGTGCTGTATTGGTGCGCGGCTGCAGGTTGTCCGGCACGCTGAGTGTTAATGTGTGTGTATGAGCGGGCGCTCCCCCTGGCGCGGTGCGGATGCCATTGTGCTACAATCTGTGTGTGTGGGAGGGGAGCGGCGGCGCCTTCTCTCCGCACAGCCTGAGGTTCTGTCAAACGTTTTCCTATTTCGCTTTAGTTCTGAGCAGTGATGGAGGCGGCCGCACTGGTACCACAGCGTCCTCTTACAAGACGACATCTTGTTATAGCCGCATTTTCGCGCCCTAGTCCTGTGCGTCGTTTACGGGGGCTGCGGTCCTGGTCCCGGTTCTGTGAACGGGGGCTGCGGTTCCCTGGTCCGGTTCGGTAACGGGGGCTGCGGTCCTGGTCCGGTTCTTAACAGGGGCTGCGGTCCCCTGTCCGTTCGGTAAACGGGGCCTGCGGTTCCTGGTCCGGTTCGGTAACGGGGGCTGCGGTCCTGTCCTGTTCGGTAAACGGGGGCTTGCCGTCCTGGTCCTCTTCACGGGGCTGCTTTTCCTGGTCCCGGTTCGTTAACGGGGGCTGCTGTCCTGGTCCGGTTCGTTAACGGTGCTGCGTTCTGGTCCTGTTCGGTACGGGGGCCTGCGGTCCTGTTCCGGTTCGGTAACTGGGGCTGCGGTCCTTGTCCGGTTCGGTAACGGTTGCTGCGGTCCTGGTCCGTTCGGTAACGGGGCTACGGTCCTGGTCCGGTTCGGTAATAACGGGGGCTGCGGTCCCTGGTCCCGTTTCCGGTACGGGGTCTGCGGTCCTGGTCCCGGTCGGTAACGGGGGCGGCGGTCCTGGGCCGTTGCGGATAACGGGGCGGCGTCCTGGTGCCGGTTTCAGTAACGGGGGCTGCGGTCCCTGTCCGGTTCTACGGGTCTGCGTCCGGTTTCGGTCAGTAACGGGGCTTCGGTCCTCTTCGGTAACGGGTTGCTGCGGTCCCTTTCTGTTCAGTACGGTGCTGCGTCCGGGTCCGTGTCCGGTACACTTTCATATTGGCAACGTGCTTAAGCTGATTGTTTGCCTCGCGACGATGGCGACGTCTGAGGGCGATTTCTGTAGCCACATCGTGACCTCATTTGCATCGGATGCGCTCATTATAGCTCACAATGCCGCAGCGCCTGTGAAGTCAGTATTCCCCTGTAGGTGCATTCTCTGCACCATGCCGCATGCGCTGTGACATCAGTAACTCCCCTGTAGTGCGCATGCTCTGCACATTGGCCGCATGTGCTGTGACGTCAGTAACTCCCCTGTAGTGCGCATGCTCTGCACAATAGCCGCATGCGCTGTGACGTCAGTAACTCCCCTGTCGCCGCGCCTGCTCGGCACAATAGCCGCATGCGCTTGAGTCAGTACCTCCCTGTAGTGTGCATGCTGCTAGACACATAGCGCATGCGCTGTGACGTCAGTAACTCCCCTGTAGCGCTCATGCTCTGCACATAGCCGCATGCGCTGTGACGTCCGTAACTCCCCTGTAGCGCGCATGCCCTGCACAATGGCCGCATGCGCTGTGACGGTCATCCTCCCCTGTGCGCTGCATTGCTCTGCACAATAGCCGCCTGCTCTGTGTACTCATTAACTCCCCTCCCCTGTAGCGTGCATGCTCTGCCGCAATGGCCGCCTGGCGCTGTGACCTCAGTATACTCCCCTGTAGGCTCGCATGCCTGCACATTGTCCGCAATGCGTTGTGTAACGTCAGTGAACTCCCCCTGTCAGCGTGCTGCTCTGCACATTGCCGCGATGCTCTGTGACGTCAGTAACTCCCCGTAGTGCGCATTGCTCTTCACAAGGCCGCATGCGCTGTGAACCGTCAGGTGACTCCCCTGAACGTGCATGCTCTTCGACATTGGCCCGCATGCGCTGGGCGTCAGTAACTCCCCCTGTAGTTCTCATGCTTGGGCACAATGGCTGCATGCTCTGTTGACATCAGTAACTCCCCTGTAGTGTGCATGCTCTGCACAATGGCCGCATGCGCTGTGACGTCAGTAACTCCCCTGTAGCGTGCATGCTCTGCACATTGGCCGCATGCGCTGGGACGTCAGTAACTCCCCTGTAGTGCGCATGCTCTGCACAATGGCTGCATGCGCTGTGACATCAGTAACTCCCGCTTCACCAGAACATGTCGTGTGCAGGCTAAACTGCAACAAGGGACAACAGGCATGCACTGTGACGTCAGTAACTCCCCTGTAGCGTGCATGCTCTGCACATTGGCCGCATGCGCTGGGACGTCAGTAACTCCCCTGTAGCGCGCGGAGCTCTCACATGCTCCACGTACCAGGCAGTTCTCTTTATAAAACTTTATAATTAATGAAGGTTCCCTGGTGAGATGTGGATCAATAAGACTTCTCTCATCATATTCTTACTCATTAATGGGCTGAGAATAATGTCCCTGGTGGTTTCTGGGTTGTGCGGTATCATCCCTGGTGTCCCATTCTGGTAAATACATAACATTATTGGACGAGTGATTCATGATATCCCTGTGTCTATGGTTGCAAAAAAAACATCCCTGTGTCTATGGGTGCAAAAACATCCTGGTGTCCCTAGTGGGCTCATAAAACGTCCCTGTTCTAGTGGGCCCCTCTAAAACATCCCATGTTCTATGGCTCATAACACTCCCTGGTGTCCTAGTGGCTCATAAAACTTCCTGGTGCCTAGTGGCGCATAAACATCCCTGTGTGTCTAGTGGCTCATAAACGTCCTGGTGTCTATTGGGCGCGAAAACGTCCCTGTGTCTCGTGGGACTCATAAACGTCCCTGGTGTCTAGATGGCTCATAAACGTCCCTGGTGTCTATGGGCGCTAAAACAATCCCGGGTGTCGAGTGGGTGCATAAACATCCCTGGTGTCTAGTGGGCTCATAAAACTGTCCCTGGTGTCTAGTTGGCTCATAAACGTCCCTGTGTCCTAGTGGCGCATAAACATCCCTGGGGGTCCTAGTGGGCTCATAAAACGTCCTGTGTCTAGTGGCTCATATCAAAACTTCCCTGGTGCCTAGTGGGCGCATAAAAGCGTCCCTGTTGTCTATGGGCTCATACACGTCCCGGGTGTCTAGTGGGCTTCATAAAACGTCCCGGTGTCTATGGGCGCATAAAACATCCCTGGTGTCTAGTGGGCTCAAAAACATCCCTGGTGTCCTAGTGTGCGCATATAAAACTTCCCTGAAGTCTATGTGCTCATAAACATCCCGGTGTCGATTGGGCTCATAAACGTCCCTGAGGTCTATGGGCTCTAAACATCCCTGGTGTCTAGGCCTCTCATAAACCTCCCTGGGTGTCTTAGTGCGCTCATAAAACGTCCCTGATGTCTAGGGGCCATAAAACGTCCTGGTGTCTATTGGCTCATAACACATCCCTGTTGTTCTAGTGGGCTCATAAACGTCCCTGGTGGTCCTATGGCGCATAAAACGAAGTCCCTGGTGTCTATGCTCATTAAACGTCCCTGGTGTCTATGGGCTCATAAAACGTCCCTGGTTTCTAGTGGGCTCGAAAAATGTCCCTGGTGTATAATGTGGCTCATAAAACATCCCTTGTGTCTAGTGGCGCATAAAACGTCTCTGGTTTCTAGTGGGCTCATAAACGTCTCCTGGTGTCTTTGGCCATAAAACATGCCCTGGTTTCTAGGTGGGCTCATAAACATCCCTGGTGTCTATTGGGCTCATAACACATCCCTGGTGTCTAGTGGGCCTCATAAATCATCCCTGGTGTATAGTGGGCCTCATAAACCATCCCGGTGTCTAGTGGTGCATAAGACAATCCCTGGTGTCTAGGAGACTCATAAAACATCCCTGATGTCTAGTGGGCCTCCATAAAAAACGTCCCTGGTGCTAGTGGGCGCGATAAAACTTTCCGTTCTGGTGTCTAGTGGGCTCATCAAACGTCCCCTGGTGTCCAGTGGGGCGCATAAAACGTCCCTGGTGTCCCTAGTGGGCTCATAAACTCCCTGGTGTCTAGTGGCTCATAAAACGTCCTGGTGTCCAGTGGGCGCTAACACGTCCCGTGGTGTCTATTGGGCTCCTAAAACGTCCCTGGTGCACATTGGTCGTACATAACCTCCTGGTGTCTAGTGGGCTCAATAAAAACTACCCTCGGTGTCTAGTGGTCTCATAACGTCCCTGGTGTTCTAGTGGGCGCATAAAACGCCCTGTGTCGAGTGGCGCATAAAACATCCCTGTGTCTATTGAGCTCATAAACATCCCTTTTCCCTGGTCGTCTATGGGCTCATAAACATCCCTTGTGGCTAGTGGGCCTCATAAACACGTCCCTGTGTCTAGTGCGTCATAAAAGTCTCTGGTGTCTAGTGGGCTCATAATACGGTCCCTGGTGTCTAGTGGGCTCATCAAACATCCCTGTTTTCTAGTGGGCTCATAACACGTCCCCCTGGTGTCTATGGGCGCATAAAACACCCTGTGTCTATGGGCTCATAAACTCCCTGTGTCTGTTGTGCTCATAAAACTTTCCCTGGTGTCTAGTGGGCGCATAAAACGTCGCCTGGGTGTCTTGTGGGCTCATAAACATCCCTGGTGTCTAGTTGGCGCATAAAACCACTCCCCTGGTGTCTAGTGTGCGCATAAAACATCCCTATGTCTAGTGGCTATAAAACAATCCCTGGGCTAGTGGGTGGCATAACACTTCCCTGGAGTCATAGTGGCGCATAAAACATCCCTGGTACGTGGGTCATAAAACATCCCTGGTAGTTGGGGACATAAAAAACAGTCCCCTGGTGTCTAGTGCGGTCATAAACGTTCTCTGTTGTCTAGTGGGCTCATAAAACGTCTGGTGTCTAGGAGCTCATAAACCATCCCTGTTTTCTAGTGGGCTCATCAAACTGTCCCTGGTGTCTAGTGGTCATAAAACGTCCCTGGTGTCTAGTGGGCGCATAAAACCCCCTGGTGTCTAGTGGGGCTTCATAAGAACGCTCTGGTGTCTAGTGGGCTCAGAAAACGTCCCTGGTGTCTAGTGGTGGTCATAAAACGTCCCTGGTGTCCTAGTGGGCTCATAAACGTCCCTGTGTCTATGGGCTCATAATACTCCTGGTGTCTAGTGGGTTTCATAAAACTCCTGGTATTGGGCTCATAAAACGTCCCTGGTGTCTAGTGGGCTCATAAAACATCCCTGGTTCTAGTTGGCGCATAAAACATCCGGTGCCTTGTTGGCTCATAAACATCCCGGTGGTCTAGTTTGGCGCATAAACATCCCTGGTGTCATAGTGGGTCATAAAAAACTTCCTGGTGTCCTAGTGGGCCTCAAAAAAAAAAAAAAAACGTCCCTGGTTTCTAAGTGGGCGCATAAAACTCCTGATTCTAGTTGGCTCATAAACAATCCCTGGTGTCTGTGGGCTCATAAACCTTCCCGGGGTTCTAGTGGGGGCATAAAACTCCCTGTGTCCTAGGGCTCATAAACCCCTGGTGTCTAGTGGTGCATAAAAACCGTCCCCCCCCCCCCCCCTTGGTGTCTAGTGGGGTGCATAAAACATTCCTGTTTTCTAGTTTGCTCATAAACGTCCTGGTGTCTAGTGGGCGCATAACACATCCCTGGTGTCTAGTGGGGTCATAAAACAACGTCCCTGGTGTCTAGTGGGCTTCATAAAACGTCCCTTTGTCTAGTGGGCCGCATCAAACTCCTCCTGGTGTCTAGTGGGCTCATAAAACGTCCCTGTGCATCGGGCGCATACGTCCCTGGTGTCTTGGCTCGAAAACGTCCTGGTGTCTGTGGGCGCATAAACGTCCTGGTCTAGGGGCGCATCAACGTCCCTGGTGTCTATGGGCGCATAAACGTCCTGGTGTCTAGTGGGCGCATAAAACAATCCTTGTGTCTAGTGTGCTCATAAACGTCCTGGTGCTATTGGGCGCATAAAACGTCCCTGGTGTCTGTGGGCGCATAAACTCCTTGTTCTAGTGGGCGCATAACAACGTCCCTGGTGTCTAGTGGGCGCATAAACAATCCTGGTGTCTAGTGGGCGGCATAAAACGTCCCTGGTGTCTAGTGGTTCGCATAAACAAGCTGGTGTCTAGTGCTCATAAAACGTCCCTGGTGTCGAGTGGGCGCATAAAACGTCCTGGTGTCTCTTGGGCTCATAAAACGTCCCTGGGTCTAGTGGGGGCGCATAAACGTCCCTGGTGTCTAGTGGGCGCATAAACAATCCTGTTTCTAGTGGGCTCATAAAACGTCCCTGGTGTCTAGTGGGTCAAAACATCCCTGTGTCTAGGTGGGCGCATAAACCGTCCTGTGTCCCTAGTGGGCGCATAAACCTCCCTGTGCCTATGGGCTCAAAAACGTCCCTGGTGTCTAGTGGCTCCATAACACGTCCCTGGTTACTAGTTGGGCTCAGAAAAACGTTCCTTTGTCTAGTGGGCTCAGAACACGTCCCTGGTGGTTGTCTAGTGGGTGCATAAAACATCCCTGGTGTTAGTGGGGCGCCTAAAACATCCCCTGGTGTCTACTGGGTGCATAAACATTATCCCTGGGTGTCTAGTGGCGCATAAACCTTCCCTGATGTCTAGTGTGCTCATAAAACTTCCCCCTGTTCCTAGTGGGCTCATAACATCCCTGGTGTCTAGTGGGCTCATAAAACTTCCCTGGTGTCTAGTGGGCGCAAAAACTTCATGGTGTCGGGTGGGCTCAAAACATCCCGGTGTCTAGTGGCTCATAAAACTCCCTGGTGTCTAGTGGCGCATAAAAACATCCTGGTGTCTAGTGGGGTCATAAAACGTCCCTGGTGGTCTAGTGGACTGCATAAACTTCCCTGGTTTCTAGTGCGCATAAAATTCCCTGAGGTACTAGTGGGCTATGAAACTACTTCCCTGGTTCTAGTGTTGCATAAAACGTCCTGTGTCTAGTGGCCCTACAACTCCTGTGCTAGTGGGTGCATAAACCGTTTTCCCCCCCCCCCCTGGTGGGTCTATGTGGGGCATAAAAACTCCCTGGTGTCCTATTTGCTCATAAGAACGTCCTGGTGTCCTGTGGGCGCATAAAAACAATCCTGGTGTCTAGTGGGGTCTAAACCGCTCCCCTGTGTCTAGTGGTCTCATAACGTCCTGGGTCCTAGTGGGCTCATAAAACGTCCCTGGTGTCGAGTGGGCTCAAAACCTTCCCTGGTGCATAGTGGGGGGCGCATAAACTCGGTGTCTAGTGGCTCCTAAAACGTCCCTGTGTCTAGGGGCTTCATAAAACGTCCCTGGTGTCCTAGTGGCGCATAAAACGTCCGGTGTCTAGTGTGCATAAAACGTCCCGTGTCTATGGGCGCATAAAACAATCCCTGGTGTCTAGTGGGCTCATAAAACGTCCCTGGTGTCGAGTTGGCGCTCATAAAAAAATCGTCCCTGGTGTCTAGTGGGCGCTAAAACATCCCTGGTGTCTATTGGGTCATAAAACCGTCCCTGGTGTCTAGTGGGGTCAATAAAACGTCCTGGTGTCTATTGTGCTCATAAAACTTCCCTGTTTTTCTAGTGGCGCATAAAACTCCCTGGTGTCTAGTAGACTCATAAAACCTCCTGGTGTCTAGTGGGCTCATAAAACGTCCTGGTGTCCCTAGTGTGCGCATAAAACGTCCCTGGTGTCTAGTGGGCTCATAAAACTCCCTGTGGTCTATTGGGCGCATAAACTTCCTGTGTCGTCTAGTGGGCTCATAAAACGTCCCTTGGGTCTAGTGGGCTCATAAACTTCCCTGGTGTCTATGGGGGCCATAAAACGTCCCCTGGTGTCTATTGGGCTCATAAAACTCCCTGGTGCCTAGTGGGCGCATAAAACCGTCCTGGTGTCTATTGGCTCATAAACGTCCCTGGTGTCTATGGCGCCTAAACGTTCCCTCTGTGTCTAGTGGGCCGCATAAAAACATCCCTGTGTCTATTGGCTCATAAACATCCCTGGGGTCTATTGGGCTCATAAAACATCCCTGGTGTCTAGTGGGCTCATAAAACGTCCTCTGGTTTCTAGTCGGTCAATAAAACGTCTCTGGTGTCTAGTGGGCTCATAAAACGGCCCTGGTGTCCTAGTGAGGGCTATAAAACCACCCGTTTGTCTAGTGGCCGCATAAAACGTCCCTGGTGTCTAGTGGGCTCATAAACGTCCCCTGGTGTCTAGTGGCAGCATAAAACATCCTGGTGTCTAGTGGTGCTCAAAAACATCTGTGTCTAGTGTGCTCATAAAACTTCCTTTCCTGGTGTCTATGGGCGCCATAAAACGCTCCTGGTGTCTTGTGGGCTCATAAAACATCCCTGGTGTCAGTGGGGCGCATAAAACATCCCTGGTGTCTATGGTCGCATAAAACATCCCTGGTTTCCCTAGTGGCTCATAAAACATCCCTGGTGTCTATTGGGCGCAATAAACCGTCCGCTGGTGTCAGTGGGGCGCTAAAACTCCCTGGTAAGTGGGGTCATAAAACATCCCTGGGATTGGGGACATCAAATCGTCCCTGGTTCTATAGTGGCGGTCCATAAAACGTCTCTGGTGTCTAGTTGAGTGGGCTCATAAAACGTCCCTGGTGTCTAGTGAGCTCATAAAACATTCCCTGTTGTCTATGGGCTCATAAACGTCCCGTGGGTCTATTGGGCGCATAAAACGCCCTGGTTCTAGTTGGCGCTAAAACGTCCCCGGTGTCTAGTGGGCTCCTAAAACGCTCTGGTGTCTAGTGGGCCATAAAACGTCCCTTGTGTCTAGTGGGTCATAAAACGTCCTGGTTGGCCTAGGGGGCTCATAAAACGTCCTGGTGTCTAGTGGGTTCATAACATCCCTTGAGTGTGCGCATAAAACGTCCCTTGTGTCTAGTGGCCTCATACACATCCTGGTGTCTATTGGGGGGGGCGCATAAAACTCCCTGTTGTCTTGTTTGGCTCATAAAACATCCCTGGCGGCGCAGCTGGTACCGCGTCCTCGTTACAGACGACATCGTGTTACAGCCGCATTCGCCCCTATGTCCTGGTCCGGTTCGTTAACGGGGGCTGTGTTCCTGGTCCGGTTCGTTAACGGGGGCTGCGGTCCTGGTCCGGTTCGGTAACGGGGGCTGCGGTCCTGGTCCGGTTCGGTAACGGGGGCTGCGGTCCTGGTCCGGTTCGGTAACGGGGGCTGCGGTCCTGGTCCGGTTCGGTAACGGGGGCTGCGGTCCTGGTCCGGTTCGGTAACGGGGGCTGCGGTCCTGGTCCGGTTCGGTAACGGGGGCTGCGGTCCTGGTCCGGTTCGGTAACGGGGGCTG
>WNYA01003417.1:381-25693 GCA_019512145.1 Engystomops pustulosus | reverse complement strand
GGGTACATGTACCACTAGAGGCGCCATAACACATGAATCAGGAAGATGATAGGGCAGAGCATCTGTCATGTGACCACTAGGGCGCCATAACACCATATCTCAGAGGAGTGGTAGGGGAGAGCATTACTGTCTGGTGACCCTAGAAGCCCATAAACAACACCAAGAGCAGGAGTGATGAGGCAGTATTACTATCTGTTGACCACTAGAGGCGCCATACAAACAAAACAACACAGATCTGGAGTGATAGGAGAGAGTAATACTGTCTGGTGACCACTAGAGGCGCCATAACACCATGATCAGGAGTGATAGGGCAGAGAATTACTGTCCTGTAATTACTAGAGTCACAGTACACCATATCGGAGTGAGTAGGGCAAAGTATTACGTCCTATACCACTAGTGGCGCCATAACACCATGATCATGTAGTGATAGAGCAGAGTAATTACTGTCCTGTAACCCCACTAGAGGCCCATATACACCATGATCAGGCGTGATAGGAGAGAGTAATACTGTCTGGTGACCACTAGAGGCGCCATAAAAACACCCATGATCAGAGTGATAGGGCAAGTATACTGTCCTATTCCACTAGTGCGAAAGCACCATACGACAGAAGGAGTGATAGGGGAATGGAATTATTAGCCTGTACACTAACCCATCACCATATCGAGTATAGCCCGAGCTGTTTCGGCGGTGACCAAAGGGAGATGGAAGACAACATGATCATGGATGATGAGCAGAGTATTAACTGTAGGTGAACATAGAAGGCCCATAAACACATGATCAAGGAGTGATAGGCGTAGAGTATTACTGTCTGGTGAACAATAAGCAGCCAAAATAGCACATGATCAGGAGTGATAGGGCGAGAGTCAACTGTCTGTAAGTACCATAGAGAGAGCCCAGAACATCAACGGATGCGGAGTGATAGGGCAGAGCATATTACTTCTGTGACCACTGAGAGGCGCATGAACACCTGCATCGGAGTGATTAGGCATAGAGTAATCACTAGTCTGTGACCACTAGAGGGCGCCTATAATCACCGGATCGTGAGTGATAGGGCAGAGTATATCGTGTCCTACCACTAGAGGCAGTCATAACACCATGATCATGGTGATAGGGCTATAGGATTTTACTGTCTCTGTAAACTCGACTAGAGGTCGCATTCACACCATTATCAGGATTGATAGGGCAGTATAATACTGGTCCTGTAACCTACTGTCACTTAGAGGGTCGCCATAAACACCATGATCAGAACGTGATAGGGTCAGAGTATTATTCTGTCGCTGTAACCACATTAGATGTGTCGGCATAACAGACCGTATGATGTTCAGGAGTGTAGTGCAGAGTATTAACTGTCCTGTAAAAGTCCAGTCTAGTATGTACGCCAATAACACCATGTAATGTCAGGAGTGATAGGGCAGAGTTATTTACTGTCTGGTGCCAGCTAAGAAGGCACCAAATACAGCACTTCATGATGCAGAAGTGATAGGGCAGAGTATACGCCTGGTGACGGCAGCTAGAGGGTGCCGATACACAGCCCAGCGATCAGAAGTGCTAAGGCTATGAGTGTTTAGCTCTGGCCCTGGTGGACTTCACTTAGCAAGTGGGCCTATAACCAACGGCATGACGAGGATGTGATAGGCGAGTATTACCTTTCTGTAAGCCACTAGAGGCGTCGCATAACATACGCATGATCAGGAGTGATAGGGGCATAAAAGAAAATAGTATTACCTTCTTTCTGTACGCACTGAGGCGGCATAATAACACCTATGATGCAGGAGGGACAGGGCTAGAGTATTGAGACTGTCCTGTAAGCACAGAGGTGGCACCATGATCAGAGTGATAGGGCAGAGTATTAACGGTCTAATAAGCCTAGCTAGAGAAAGGCGGCGGGGCATAAACAACCATGATCAGGAGTGTATAGGGGGGCAGAGTATTAGCTGTCTGGTGACTGCATGCTATAAGGCACCAGTACAAAACCATGATCGAGTGATATGGGTGCATTGAGTATTACTGTCTGCTGACCACTATAAGGCTCCATACGACACCATGATCGGGTGATAGGGCAAGTATTACCGTTCTGGTACCACTAGAGCGCCAATAACAACCATGATCATGAAGTGATAGGTCAGAGTATTATTGTCTGGTGACCTACGAAGTCGCGCATAACCCGAGGATCAGGAGTGATAGGGCGAGTATTACTGTCCTGGAACGCATTATTTTTTTCCTAGAGGCGGCCATAACTCACATCCAATGATCAGGATTGATAGGGCAGAAGTATTACTGTCCTGTACCACTAGAGGGGCGGCCATAATCTCACCATGATCAGGAACAGTGATCGGGCATAGTATTACTGTCCTGTAACCACTAGAGTTGGCCACTAACACATGATCAGGATTTGATGAGGGGAGCTGTATTAGCTTCGGGCTTGGTACACACTAGAGCGGCCATACATCGCCTGATCAGAAGTGATAGGGCAGATATTAACCTCCCCCACTCGGCCCTGTAACCACTAGAAGGCCGCCATACACACAAACAAATCTCACACATGATTAGGAGTGATAGTGCAGAGTATTTACTGTCTAGTTGAGCGCACTAGAGTGGCAGTGCCATATTTAACCACTCAGGATCAGGAGTTGATCGGGGCAGGATATTTCACTTCTTCAGAAGTGATAGGGCAGAGTATTACTGTCCTGTAACCACTAGAGGCGCCATAACACCATGATCAGGAGTGATAGGGCAGAGTATTACTGTCCTGATGTCACCATTCAGACTCGCACCATCGCACTCTCATTCTCCTCCTTTAATTATATTGTAGCTGGAAGAAATTATGCCGGCAGATGGTGTGGTACGTTCCAATAGAGTTAAAATTTATTCCAATTCATCATACTCAGAAAAATCCATTAAAAATGCGCATATCACAAATTCACGGGACGCTAGCTTTCCTATCCGCCCGACCCAGGGTTTCGCCGGCAAGGCTTCTTCCGGGGCGCACACCATCTGCCGGCATATTTTCTTCCAGCTACAATATAATTAAAGGAGGAGAATGAGAGTGCGATGGTGCGAGTCTGAATGGTGACATATGTTCAGCAGGAGAAACTGAGGATTGGTGCTGATCATCAATGTTTTAAGATAGAACAAGAGGGAGAAGAAGAGCTCCTTGGAGCTCCGGTCTGTGTGGACTGGTCTTATACCGTGAGTAGCTCCTTAAGGGGCAAATTGTGCACCACGAACAATTGTGATCAGTAAGTGACCTTAACCATAATACATTTTTTTAAAGTGGTTGATTTCCTTTAACCCCTTACAGGAGGTGACATATCTGTAGGTCACACGTCAGCTGTAAGAGTATGGAAAGAGCTCACGGGTTGAGTGATCTCCATACAAGCTGGGTGTTTGCTGCATGTTGCAGCCGACACCCGCCAGGAACACCCGCGATTGCTTTAGCCTCAGGGCTTTACAAGTCCCAAGTTGGTCTAATTACAGATCTGTTATAATATGTCAGTGCCACATTGTAATAAATGGTCAGTAAAACTCCCACATACTGTCATACTGTATAGCAGTATATGGTAGGATCAGACAACCTAGGATTAAAGTACCGTAAGGAGTCTGAAAAATAGTGAAAAAAAAAAAGTTTCAAAAATAAAAAAACCTTAAAATTCTAATTCTCCCCCCATCTTTCCCTAGGACTGATATAAATCTAAACATCAATAATCATAAACAATTATCCCTGCAACCCAACATGTCCGATCTATCGAAATATAATAACTAATATGATAACAAATGTCCAAAACGCCAATTTTTCATCATTTTGCAACTAAAGAGGGAACACAAACCTCTGCCGTCCACAAACAAAAGACCCCACACACAGCTCCGAAGTATGAAAAAGTTATCAGCGCCATAAGATGGCAAAACAAAGAAATGGGGTTTTTTGTGAAGATTTTAATATATATATATTAAACCACAATAAAACCTTTATATCGTATATACTCGAGTATAAGCCCGACCCGGGTATAAGCCAAGGTCCCTAATTTTGCCACAAATAACTGGGAAAACTTATTGACTCTAGTATAAGCCTATGGTGGGAAATGCATTGGTCACAGCCCCCCCCCCCCAGTAATAAAATGCCCTGCAGAAGAGCCCCTATTAACCCCTTAACACCCAAGACCCTTATCACCTTCCTGACACGGCCCATTTTTTTCAGATCTGCCCTGTGTCACTATAAGTGGTTATAACTTCGGAAGCTTTACCATATCCAAGTGATTTTGAAATTGTTTTCTCGTGACACTTAGGACTTCATGTTAGTTGAAAAATTTTGGCGGTATGTTTTGCGTTTATTTATGAAAAAACTGATATTTGGTGAAAATTTTGAAAAATTATCGACTTTCTAAATTCAAAATGTTCTACTGTTTCCATACATAATTAAAGCAGCAAAAAAAACTTGATAACTAACATTAACCGAATGTCTGCTTTATGCTGACTTGGTTTTTTGTGCATCCTCTCATTTTTGTAAGATGTTCTGGGTCTTAGAACTTTAGGTGCGATTTATCACATTTTCATAAAAACACAAAATCCTGCTATGGTGGGACCTGCTCAGATTTAAGAGGCCTGAGTAAAGTAAAACCCCATACATTACCCCATTATAGAAACGAAACCCCTTATCGTATGTAAAACAACTTTTATGATGTTTGTTAACCCTTTAATTGTTTTACAGGGGGATAAAGCAAAATCGGATGCGATTTTGAAATTTTCCTTTTTTTGGCTAAATGAATGTGTTTTTCTAAAAAAATTACAAATTCTCAGTGGATAAAATACCAAAACGCTCCACAATGTACCGTATAACAATCCCCCGGGTATAACAATCCCCCATGTGCTGTGGTGACTGCTGTACGGGCACACACCAGGGCACAGAAGGGAAGCTGCGCCATTCACAGCAGATCATTCCTTGTCACTTTATAACAGCTATACAATTTTTTTTTTGGCAATTTGGACATATACGGTATTATTTTCTGTAACATTAGATGAACTTTACAAATACTTTATTATAGTTGGTTATTGGCTTATTGATGAGATTTTATTAACTCTTAAATGTATGTAGGGAAAGAAAATCATAAATTCTGTTTTCCTTTCTTCTTGTATTTTTTGGGGGGGTCGTACACGGTAATATACAAATGCCATATTATCTTTATTCTATGGATCACTACGATTACAGTGAAATTTCATTTATATAGTTTTTTTTAAAATATATTTTTGCTATTTTACTGTAGAAAACCTAATATAAAGAAAATCTCATTTATTTTCGTGTCGCCCTATTTTCGGAGATATAACTTTTATATTATCTGGTTTAGGGCTTATGTTTTACGCATTGAGTTGTCTTTTTCAGTGGTACCATTTTGGTGCACATGACTTTATTTGATCACTTTTTGCAACATTTGTATGAATTGTATGAAAAATTGATATTTTTGGCAAGTTTTTCGGGTTTTGTTTTTACCGCGTTCACCGAGCAGGTCCAATAATGTTTCTGATTTATTGTATAGATTGTTATGGACGGGGCAATACCAGATATGTGGTTTTTTTTGTACTGTAATTGGTATGTAAATGGAATGTTGTTGTTTAGGGGACTTTCAATTTATTTAATTCTTTTTATTAAAAAATGTTTTTATTAAGTGTTTTTCTTTTTCTTTTTACAGTGTAAGGAGGAATCACCGATCATGGGTGTTAGGGAGGGGTGTCGGCTATAATATACAGCCCACACCCGCAGCTTCTTGCAACAGCACCATCCTGCAGCCGGCGCCAGAAGCTGGACACAGTTCTACGTCACAATGCGGCAAGTCGTTGCTGCCCGTGATGTAGTACTACGTCCAATGTCGGAGAGGGGTTAATAAAAGACCAAATGCAGCCCCCCAAATAATGAAACGCCCCCTGCAGCTACCCTAATGACAAAATGCCCTTTAGCCCCCCTAATGATGAAATGCCTTGCACCAGCCCCCCTGTTGATAAAATGCTCTGCAGCGAGCCCCCCCCCCCTCTTCATGTGTAACAAAGCGAAGAAGAGCTAACGGAAGAAAAGCCGCGGGGAGCATCGGGAGGGCTGGAAGGTGAGTATGGAAGTTTATTTTTTATACACCTGTGTATAAGCCGAGGTGGGGTTTCTCAGTACATTTTTTGTGCTGAAAAACTTGGCTTATATATGAGTATATATACGGTAAATAAGAATAAAGGAGACATCATTTGGGGCACACAGTGAAAGCCGTAAAAACAAAAGCCCCCAAGAAGATTTTTTCACTACATTCATTAAACTAGGAATGGCAGCAGCAGGTGTGAGGCATCTGCACGCACTGTGACACTGCGGAGACTCTTGGAGCAAGGCCTGGTGTCCAGGAGGGCAGCACAGAAGCCGCTTCTCTCCAGAAACCATCAGGGACAGACGGATATTCTGCAGGAGGTGCAGGGAGTGGACGCTGAGGACTGGGGGACAGACGGATATTCTGCAGGAGGTGCAGGGAGTGGACTGCTGAGGACTGGGGGAAAGTCATTTTCTCTGATGAATCCCCTTTCCGATTGTACGGAGCAGACAAGGTGAGCGATGCCACCAGTCCTGTCTCCTGCACCTGTAAAGCCTCCTGCAGCCCTTCATGTGTGGGGGGGCGGCTTCTCAGATAAATATGACCCCCGTGTCTCTATGTAGGATTCAGAAACCAGGCCACAAGCCATTTACAGTTTATTCCAATATACTCTGCTGATACATTGTGCGACCATATTGCGCTGCTTAGACCTGCCATACTGTGCACTTTTTTTAGACCCCCCTGAGGTGACACAGATCCAACTGACAACAGAACTAAGTGAATAGAACACAGCTCCGTTTACCCGGCTCTCAGTGTCTGTACAGAGACTAAGTGAGTATTCACACCTTGTTGTTTACAAATGGACTATTTGAAGACACAAGAAGGTGCGGATTCTAATGGCTGAGAACAAATAATGGAGAGGTTACTCATTTTTTCAATCCACTCTTGTTTGAACATCACAATCGGCATCTGAAAACCTTAAAGGGGTCATCTCGGCATTCACTTCAATTTTATTATTCTGCCATATATATTTACATTTCTTCAATTAGATATTATTAAAATTTTTTCACCTGTGTGAAGTTAATTTCTCATAAATGTAGTCATATGGTCCCTTGGAAACAAGACTGTGTCCTTGGATGGATCCGTGACCAAGGATGAATAAAATGAAAAAGTTTTAACTAATACGCCCAGTCTCTCTTGGATTAAAGCCGGACCACACCTTTCGCATACCTGTTGGATCTTAGCTGGATTGAGTGTCTGTGCTCTCCTCGACATGGCATTTGCATGTGGTAGAAGCTGAACATAACCCAGCAATCTTCTCCAGCCTATACCCAGCTGCCTGTGGACTCACGTGGCCATGGACTCTATTACCGATCTTCCACTTTCTTCCGGTAATACTATTATCTGGGTGGTCACAGACTGTTTCTCTAAAATGTCCCACTTTGTTTCTCTGCCTGGTCTGCCTTCAGCTCCTCGTCTTGCCAGCTTGTTCTTTCTCCATATGTTGCGGCTTCATGGACTTCTTCTGCACATTGGGGGTAATTTACTAAGGGCCCGATTCGCGTTTTCCCGACGTGTTACCTGAATATTTCCGATTTGCGTTGATTTTCCCTGTATTGCTCCGAGATTGCACGCGATCGGATTGTGGCGCATCGGCGCTGGCATGCACGCAACGGAAATCGGGGGGCGTGGCCGAATGAAAACCCGGCGGATTCTGAAAAACCGCCACATTTAAAAAAAAAAAATTTGTCGCTCGGGACGCACTTACCTTCACTCAGCCCGGCTCGGTGTAATCCAGTGCATTCCGATGATCTTCAGCGCAGCAGCGACATCTGGTGGACGGCGGAGGAACTGCCTTAGTGAATCGCCGGAAGACCCGAATCCACCGCAGAGAAGGCGCCGCTGGATCGCGAATGGGCCGGGTAAGTAAATCTGCCCCATTGTCTTGGATTGAGGGGTCTAGTTTGTTTCCAAGTTCTGGCATTTCTCATACAATCAACTTCAAGTAAAGCTGGACTTTTCCTCTGTTATCCGCAGTCTAACGGGCACTTTGTTTCCGCTTGGCAGGACAACTGGTCCACCCTGTTACCTTGGGCGGGATTATCCTATAATTCCCTTGACTCTGAATCTGCCAGTGCCTTTCGTTATTGTATATTGACGACCTCCATACTAACCTCTTCCTCTTTGGTGTCATCTGACGTTCATTCTGTCATTGACTCAAATTCATCTGGGAGCAAACTAGGCAATCTCTACTTTGGGCATCCGCCTGCACCAAAAACCCAGGCCAAAACGCAGATCTCCTTAAGTCTTTTCTCTGGGTGATAAAGTGTGGCTGTCCTTCAGATATGTCTGGCTGAAGATTGCCAGCTACAAACTCGATCCTCATTTCCTGGGTCCATTCAAAGTGCTAAAGTGCATTAACCCTGTGGCTTATAAGCTTCGACTTCCTCCTACCATGTGCATCCCGAACTCTTTCATGTCTCCCTCCTAAAGCCTGTCATCCTGAATCGCTTCTCCCGGGCAAGTAGCTACTTCTTCTCCTGAGGCTGATTCCAACGATGTCTTCGAAGTTAAGGAGAAATGAAGACATGAAGACAACGAGAGAGAAATGTTTTTTCTGATCAACAGGAGGGGATTCGGGCTAGAGGAGAAATCTTGGGAGATTGAAGACAACATTTTGGACCACAGGGTCCTTCAGAGGTTCTTTGAGGCCAAGAGGAGGGAGAGGCCGAAAGGGGGGGTTTACTGTCAAGGGAGGCGCCATAACACCATGATCAGGAGTGATAGGGCAGAGTATTACTGTGTCATCGCTAGCTTCCAAGACACCTGCCCAGGACCCCGTGGCCCCAAACACTCCCGTGGAAAACCCCCATCTTCGACTCCTCTATCCTCCACAGCATCCACAGAGTCAGTCTCCATACCCCAGACGCCGGAGCGCCAAAAGGAAATATAAGCACCCACCCACACGCCCAAGCCCTCAAACGTCCACATCTTCCAAACTTCTTAGCCGGAGATGCTGCCCCTATAGGGCTGCGTAGAGACCAAGGCCTTTCGAAACTCATGCGGGGCGGCCGCCCTTGTATTCTGGTCCCTGCAGCCACTACTTTTCCCGATGCGCCGTCCAGCCGCATCCAGAACGTTTCAGACAACATCATCCGTGCCTGACCAACGCCATTCCTGACAAGCGTCCACTGCCAAGGACACGTGGACGAGTGCTGCCGGGCAGGGCCACTATATATCGCTGACGCGGCACATTGGGTTGGTTAACTTGGTGGAGGGCTGGGACTGAGTCTGACCCATGGGTGGTACCCTTATACGCCGACGCTGAGGATTGCGGTGGGACTACCTCGCGTCCACGGTCTCTCAGGCCTACTTATGCTCCTCCTCCTCCCACCCCTCCCCACCTCCTCCTCCGAACTACCATCCGTGGGCATGGCGCCATCCAGTCGGCTACCCCGTTCGTCTCATCGTCAGCAGCTGCTAGCAGAGGAAATACTGTTTCCAGCTGTACGACTACAAGTGTAGAGCTGATCAAGATAGCGATCGCATGTGCTCAACACACTGCTGAGCCGTATCGCCGTCGCATTCACAGAGGCACAACCGCGAACCAAGAGAGTTCGACTCCAGTGCATATATTGTTTGGGCACGTCTATGCCCACCTTTGGTTCAGTATTGCTTTTTTTTTTTTTTTGTGTATTTTAATCGCCAGACTCAGATAACATCGTGGCTGCCGGCACGACTAGTAACATTCTGATAGCCAGAGCATGAGTTGATGGTGTACACTAAGGGCCGGAAACCGGATCGGAAAGGGTCTGCGCAGAACCGCTAGAGCCATGAAAGACCTAGACCGGATGCACTAGACGTGCCTCATGGCCCGATCCAATGTGCGTACTAATTGATATGCACTCCCGTCAATGTCACGTCTACTTTTTTCTCCATTTGGCTCTCTCCTCATCACAGATTCACCACTCCCCAATCTGTCTGATTTGCTCACGAAGGTGGCCCGCATCTGTGGACACCATCTGTTCATGATAATGTCCGCACGTACGATGACGCCGGACCTCTCACGCCGCGTCACGCGCAGCTGCCCGACCTCATGTGTATGCCCGCCTCACCGGAATGTTGTGCGACTGACCACGATCTGTTGTGAAGTCAACATAAACCCATTGGGGGAGATTGGACACGCAGTACAGATGAGTGGCTTCCGCCACACTCCATCATCTGCATTGCGCTCGTCGCTCCTCCAGATCCGTACAGTTCATATGACAGTGTGTGAGGCAGCCGAAGCTACGAGCCAATAAGCAGGTGGTAGCCCATACTTGTGCGTTTATTTCATGCAGGTAACAAAAATACAAAGCAAGCATTCACATCTCAGTGCTATCTCACACAGTCTACACAGGAACAAGATACCGACCGGCACGGGAGCGTCTCCAGACTAAACAATGGTTATTCGTCTGACCGAGCTCATCTTTCACTAATCAGCCAACCAGATAACCACTGTCGTAGGCGTGCGTCATGGGCAGAACAGGGCGTGCAGGTGATGGCGGCATCGCCGAGATGACCTAGTCGTGAGTCTTCGCCAGTCTCACAAGCTTACTCAAGAGACGCAGACAGATCACTCATGACGAGCATCGCTGACGTCGCGGCTCGCCTCATGTATATATTTGTTGAGGAGACGCTGACTGACGCCTGTGCTACACAACCACCTCGATGTTGACTAAGAGTAGCTTGGACATCAGGGCAGTCTAACAACTCATCGCGCACTATAGGCGTCTGCGTGCATGCACACTTAGTGAAGATACACACCTTTTTCTGTCTATGAGCCCTTTTCTTTTTCTCCCTTTTTCTTTCTTCCTTTCTCCGCCCTAAAACGAGTTTCTGAGTTTCTAAGTACTATTATGACAAGCGCCCGCCCCATCCACAGTTAGTAGTAAGCCCTCTTAGTGTATCAGCACTACTTAGTGCTGCGTGGTTTTTTTATCCAGAGGTTTTTTCCTCACCTTCTTGCCACCAGTTATATTTTTTCCTTGTCCCTCGCCAGACCCCCCCCCCTTCAACTGCCTCCGTAGAGACGATTTTTTACTCTTTTCCTCGTAGATTCTTATTATTTAGACTGCACCATTCCCTTTGATGTTCAATTAATGCCAAAAGAAACTGGTTCAAGTTGTCAAGTCGTCAGCTTCTACTCAAGTCTACAATGGAGTGAGCGCATCTTTCTGTGGAAGTTGGAGTCCGTTCTGATTAATTTGTCAGGGGTTCCTGAGTAATTTGAGGAAAACTCAAAAAACAGATGTCAGTGGCGATGCGCCGCCATCATCAGTCCTCCCCCATCCCGCTGCTTGGGCCATGTTGAAAAACTCATTGGCGCATGTGAAGTCGAGAAGCTTTTGCGCTCGTCACAAAAGAACGGGGAAGAAAGATGTCCTGTTGATAAGCCAAAGCACCCTATAGGTCTGTTATCAGCGCCATATCGTAGGAGGTGGGGGAGGAGGAGGAAGAGGAGGAGAATGGTGGCGAGGACCTTCATTCCCTTCACTGTTCAGCGTGTTGTATGCAGAGGCAAGAAGAGAGAGAGAGGAGTTGGAGGAAATGGAGGAGGAGGGAAGGAAATGGGGAATGGAGGTTCAGGCCCAGTGAAGGCAGTGATTCTGTGCATTGGTTACTTCTGGCGAATTTCTGGCAGATTTTCATGCTAGGGCTGCCTATCAGACACTCGCGTTCACAGAATTTTATTCCAGCACCGAAATTATGGGTTTATTCACTCTCTGGACCAACGTGCTGCAAGAAAATCTTCCACTCATCCCGGGAGGGAAAGGATGTGAGAATGCTATATGAATACCAGCAGGCCCGGTTGTGTGTAAAGAGCTGAACAGTATTTTCCCTCCTCTGACAGCGATAGCGGCAGACGGGGGCCGGCTGAGTATCTCATGGGAAGTAGGAGTGATGGAGCTGGAGGATCTTTACAGAAAGATGGTGAGGGAAAGCGTAGAGACGAGCTGACACATACCTCGTCTAAATGATCAACAAGCTCCTACACAAACTACGGGTTTCAAAAGCGGGACATGTGGCGAACTGGAAAATGGCGCTGTGTACACGCTGGGGCTTGGAGGGTCTTGCTGCCATGCCACTAGCGTCGTTGTCCCGAGGGTTCAGGGTTTCACAGTTGAGCTGGTGGATCATACAGATAAGCGTACACGCCTAGCGACTGACAGCGGCTGACAGGACTGGACGCTATTAAGATGACTTAATAAAGCCGTGGATTTCTCAATAATTTTCAACTCCACCAGTTGGAAGGGAAGTCAACCTGAATAATTTATAGCAATCCTTCCTCCTCATTTCCTTCTTCCTTCCTCTTGTGACACTAGCAGAAGAAGAGGAAACTTGGCTTATTGTTGGCCAGTGCGGCAAAAATGCTTAGCTATAGTATACTACTATGTAAATTTAATTTTTCTGGAGGCAGACCACTACCCGGTCCTCTTTTAGTTTTTTAAAAATAAACAATTTTGGAGTGCCAAACAGGCCACCAATCTATTTAATTTTTGAGGACCACCTCACCCCTACCTGCTCCTCTGGTGTTTGAAATTTTTGCAATCCACATACAGGCACTCAGCTATTAATTTTATGGAGGACACCGATACTGCTGCCTCTGGTTTGAAACTTTTTTGGGACTGCCACCAAAGGCACTTCAATCTAATTGTTGAATTTTTTTCTGGAGGACACAACTACCTGCTCCTTGATTGAAAAACTTTGTTTGGACTGCCACATACAGGCACATCCAAATTGAAATTGTCTCCATAGCAGCCCTCCACCCTGGCGCACCCTGCTGTGTATCCACAAAATCTACTGGAAAACTTTATCATTTACCGATATTATTTCAGCGCTTCTTGCGCATCTGTTTACATTCCCCTCACCGACACCAACCCAAACTTATAAGAAACAATACATACGATTTTATACAAAAGGTCTCTAGAAGTGCTGTTGGGGAGTAGCCGAGAGAGAAAGGGGCTTGGAACAGGCGAAAGCTCGACTGGCCAGCAGACCGCCAGATCCATACCAAGATTAGGCAGCACTCAGAGGCACCATGAATGCTTGCCCCTTGCGTTTCCTGTCCAATTTTGCCTCCACAATCCTCCACAGCGTCCTTCAAACAATGTCTCCATGCGCAACTTTCAACTCTATATACCCCAAGACTGCTGGCGCACGGAGAGGGATATGCAGCACATTTCATCCCCTTATCAAACGAAAGCTGTGTCAGGCAGGAATTTTCAGGTGTTTCACCAGAACATAGTGGAAACTCGGCCCATCTGTCACCATGTGGAGCCTGAGTTGCAATCATAGAAGCAGCAACATATGGAGCCCCATACTGTCGCTCTTCTTTAATCATGGAAAGTCGTTCTCATGGCTGTCGTTCCCCTTATCAAAACAAGCGTGTCAGGCTAATTTTGTAGGGTGTTTCACCAGATACGTTATGGAACTTGGTCAACTATGTCGCACACCATGCTGTGTTATTGACTACATATACCGTCAACCCTTTGTGACATAGGAAATCATTTCAGCGCTTCTTGCTTCACCTCCTTTGGTCCTTCTGCCGCCTTAACCAGGAAAAATACTGTATACATACAGTGCTACACGTATATCCTTGCCAAAAGGAATTATTTAAATTGGTTTGAAGCAGGTCAATTTAGGGTATGTCGCCATGCCACTCTCTAGCCTGCCGCTTGCTGCCGCTGCCTTGCATGTCGTCCCCTATAGTGTCAGGGTCAATTATTGAGATTTTTAGATGCTATCTAGCCTCATTCGGTCACTCTGTCATGGCCGTGCTGTTGCCCATAATTGGCGTAATGGTACGATTAAGCAGCCTCAGAGGATCCATGCATGCTGCCCACTGCTGTTTCTGTCCAGTTCCAGGGTGTTTCCCTCTTTTTCTGAGGTCCCAGGTGTTTGGCACAAGCTGCCCGTGCAGAGCCTTGGTCCCACGAAAATGCTCGAGTCTCCATTGACTTCAATGGGGCTCATTGATTCGAGATGAGCACTCGAGCATCGGGAGAAAAAGTTCGTCTCGAATAACGAGCACAGAGCATTTAGTGCTCGCAATCTCTATATGTCACCACTACAGGCTTGTCACCAACCTACTAAGCCAGTCACCAACTACAAGCTATGTCACCAATCTTTAGGCTCGTCAACAACCTACGGGCTATGTCACCAACCTACAAGCATGTCACCATCCCATACTAAGCCATGTCACCAATCTACTAGGACATGTCAACAAAACCTACTAGGCTATGTCCCAACTCAAAGCCATGTCACCAAACTACTAGCATGTCACCAACCTACTAGCAGTCCAATCATACCTGTCACCAAACCTACAGGCTATGCTACCCAACCCTTTTTTGTACTAAGCCATGTCACCAACCTTAACTAGGCTTGTCACCAAAACTACTAAGCCATGTCACCAACCTATAGGCCATGTCACCAACCTACTAGGCTATATGTCAACTATACTACTAAGCCATGTCACCAACTAATAAGCATGTCACCAACTACTAACCTAGGTACCTAGAATGTCACCAATCTACTAGGATGTACCAACTAGGCTATGTCACCAACCACTAAGCCATGTCACCAACCACTAGGCTAATAGTCACCAACTGTACTAAGCACATGTCACCACCTACTAAGCGGCATGTCCAACCACCTACTAAGCTATGTCACCAATCTACTAAACTATATCAAAACCTACTAAGCCATGTCCCAAAACCTACTAGGCTATGTCACAACTATAGCATGTCACCAACTACTAAGCTTAGTCACCAACCTAAGTAGGCAATGTCACCAATCTACTAAACTGTGTCACCAACCACTAAGCCATGTCACCAAACTACTAGGCCATGTCACACACTATAAGCCGATGTCACCCAACCTACTAAGCATGTCACAACCCACAAGCTATGTCACCACCTACTAAGCCATTTCACCAAACTTACTAAGCTATGTCACAAACCTTCTAAGCATGTCACACCTACTAAGCCATGTCACACCTACTAGCTAGTAACCTATGTCACAACCATACAGCGACAGACCAACCTACTAAGCATAGAACCAACCTACTAGCGAGCTATGCAACCAACCTACTAGCCATGTCACAAACTACGAAGCATGTCAACAAACCTACTATGCTTGTCACCAAACCTACTAAGCGTATGTCACCAACCTTCTAAGCTATGTCACCAACCTACTAAGCTATGAAAACACAGAGGCGTGAGTGGCCGCCAGGCACTTCTTTATTACGTTTCCCCTCATCTCTGCTGTGGGAGCAGGTCAGCGAGGCAGAGGTCTGCAAAATACATGTGTAACAGTAGGGGGACACAATATGGCAGTACAACACCTCTTGCTGCTGCCAAGATCTGATGCCAAACTCCACCTCCCTGCAGCTCAAACTACTAGGGAGAAACCCAGTCTCTCCCTATACCAGCTGTTTATCCTGGGTCTGGCCCCGTAGTGCAGTGTTGTTCGTAAATGATGTGGAGCTCATTAACCCACCCCTAACCGTCTCTCATGCACCTTTATCCGATACAACGCGGATTAAAAGTGGACAGGTGGTGTGGGGTGATTGACTGCCTGCGGCTCCCTTTTATAAATTTAATAGGGAGGCCATCAGGAGCCAAAAAGAGACAGCCTATTCTTAGTGAGCTGAGCTAATGAGCCAGTTCACTAAGAGAACGCACGGGAATTCCCATCTTGTGCCCCGTGGTGATTCTCTCCTCTTCTGCCGGAAACACCACAGCATGTGCTGGCGGGCGTGGACGGCAGACACACTGGGGGGCGGAAGGGCCCAGAACACTTGGGGGGCAGGGCAAGGCTGGGGAGGTGGGTTCCTCTGCCTAAATGATGCCCTGTATGAGGAGACTGCAGCAGCCCTTCTGTTCTCGACTCCTGGTCTGCATAAAGGCCGGTTCAGTGAGTGGTCGGGAACAGAGGCAGGAGAATGAATACGTGCCAGAGAGAGAAAAATCTCCCAACCGCCTGGGGACAGGGGACAGAGGTACAAATAAGGGACTGTCCGCAGAATCGGGAAGGTGGGTGCACTATTGCTCATTCTGAAAAATGTCCACATTTGGGCATAATATCATACGGGGGCGACTTTTCACTATGAAAAGTTGCTGACAGCAGCGAGTGCACCGGTCGAGGGACAGTAATGCCAGCCCATTCCCGGCCAGCCGTGCCCTCCACCGATCAGCCACAACCAAAACCATCACGCCCTTTCTTGCCCCACTGGCGTGAAGGGGCGAGAGGGCAAAATACTCGCAAATGCTAGCAATAAGCTAGCATTTGCGATTATTGCAGTACCTCGCATCACTGACGTGGTGCAGAGGTCCTCATAAATATGCCCCCGTGGCTCTATGTAGGATTCGGAAAACCAGGCCACCAAGCGTTCAAAGTTTATCCAATATACCCTGCTAATAACATTGTGCGTCCATTGTGTACACTGATGCTTGATCCTGCCATGAGTGCACTATTCTGAGACCCCCCTGAGGGTGACACAGCCTCAAATGACAACAGAACTAGTGAATAGAACACAGCTCCATTTAGCCGGCTATCAGGTGTTTACAGAGGACTAGTGACTATTCACACCTTGGTGTTTACAAATGGACTATTTGAAGACACAAGAAGGTGCGGATTCTAATGGCTGAGAACAAATATAGAGTTTAGAGATTACTCAGTTTTTCAAGGGTTATTCTCATCGGGCATTCACTTCAATTCATGAAATCTTCATTTATACACATTTCTTCATTTAGCTGTTATAAAATTTTCACTGTGATAGGGTTATGAAAGGGGTAGGACCAGTACAGGTTGGCGGAAATAGTCCTTAGTTTAGCTCAGTAAGTAACCAGAGGGGATCAATTATAAAAAAAGCCCACAAATGGGATTGAGTAAAAATAGTCATTTTTTGGACCCTAGTAAATGAGGTCTTAGACACAGGTCATAAAAGGGTAGATATGAAAAAGTGTGAAGTGTGTCTATACCCAGGACAGATAAATTATTACTGGCACTCGCGCAATCCGTAATGGAGATGGACATTCTGCAAGAAGTGTCCAGGTGCCCCTGGCCACACCGCCTCAAGGGCAAACAAGCCCCACTCTGTGGAATGAACCCCTTAAGGACGAAGCCATTTTATAGCTTAAGGGCTCAGTCCCATTTTTAGATTTGACTGCGTATCTTTATATGGTTATAACTTTGAAACACTGTACTTATTAAAGCGATTTAAGATTTTTTTCCCCACATGTTGTGCTTCTTTTAGTGGTAATTTTGGCTGACAAGTTTTGCGTTTATTACACAAAAAAGAAAAAATGATGGAATATTTTAGAAAAATTACCATTTTCGAAATTCAAAAATCACCGCGTTTAAGCAGATAGATTTACTACCTAAATAACTTGCCAGAATAACATTTCCCATTTGTCTACTTTACATTTTCATATTTTTGAAATGTGTGGATAAATTTATTTTGACGTTCACGCGGCCTACAAATCGAAAGCGATTTTTCCGTATTTTCGGAATTGACTATTTGGGATAAATACTGTTTGAAATCAAATTTACATATTTTAGCATCAAAAAACCCCCAATATAAACCACCCATTATCAAATGTGCACCCCTCAAACTATCAGAAAACAGCATTTACAAGATTGTAACCCCTTGAGTATCTTCATGTAATTGAATCAAAAATGGCGGTGAAATTAGAATGGTCAAAATTTGTCGGTTATACGTTCATTAGCCTAAAAATGTACACATTTCCAAAAGATAAAAAAAGAAAAACTCACCATAAAAATGTTCTACAATTTCTCCTGAGGCAGCGACCCCCCACAGTGGTACGTTCTTGGTTATGGGGGCACGCGAGGTGCAGAAGGGAAGGAGGGCCCTGCAGCATGCCACGATTTTGTTTCCCATTGGCCCTTTGTAGGCTATAAAATTTGTCGTTTCCGTTATTGGGGCCATGTGATGGCTTTTTTTGCGGGACGAGATGCTTTTCAGTGTTACCTTTGGGGTTGGTGTACCTATTGTTTGAAAATTTAGGAATTTTTGAGGTCATGAGTAGAAAAGAATCAATTCTGTACTGGTATTTTTACCTTTTTTTTTTTTTCGTGGTTCACCGTATGACTAATAAACTGTGTTATCTTTATTCTATGGGTTCGATACGATTACGGGGATACCAAGACATGAATATTTTTTCTATTGTTTTACTAAATTGTCAAATAAAAACCCCTAATGTGGGGAAAAATCTATATGTTTGCATCGCCGTTTCCAACGTGGCAAACATGTTACGTTTTTGGCTACAGAGATGGTTGATGGCTTGTTTTTGCAGGGGAACATGTTGTTTTTGCAACAATATGGAGTACATATGTTTTGTTTGATCACGTTTTATTGCATTTTTTTAAGTGGGATATAATAGGTTAAAAATCATAAGTTTTTGGGGGTTTTTCTTTACGGCGTTCATCATATGGGTTCAATAGTATTTAGTTTTATTCTATGGATTGTTACGGACGCGGTGATACTATATATGTGGGGTTTGTGTTATGATTTAGATTTTTTGAGCGTTATATTTCTCTTTATATGTTTTGGGGCGATGGGCAATTTTAGGTGGTATAAAGTAATTTTTATTGAAAAAAACAATTATTTTACATTTTTTTACATGATCACCATAGGATATGAACAAGCATATCTAATGTTGTTCTTGATAACTACTCGTAATACTAAGGTATTGCAGGGTATTAGCAGTGCCAGCATAGCAGATGCATAGGCTGACACTTTGCCTTTAAGATGACGCCATCTCTACAAGGCAAATGCCTTGCCGGCTTCTTGGGGTGTCCCGTCGGACCCGGACGGAGCCAAAATCAGTGAGTCGTTGCACCCAGGAGGTTCTTGCGAGAGGGGGGGCCGATCGGTAGGGTAAGGACCCTACCGAAGGCATGTTAAATGCCGCGGTCGCGTTGACAGCGGCATTTAAACGAGGTGTTTCAAAATCCGCGATCGGAGCCCACTCCGACCCGCGGATGTTAGCCGGGGATGTCAGCGGTAGATTACCGCTGAAATCCCGCGGCTAACGATGCCGGTTAGGCTGCTGTACAGCGCTGAACCGGCATCGTCTCTGCGCAGTAGCTGTACTGCGCTGAGCGTATTCGCGGGACTCAGCGCAGTACAGACTGTATTTTAGAGTATTTCTATCAGAGTGAAAGGGCAGAGTATTACTGTCCTGTTACCACTAGAGGTGCATAACACCCTGATCAGGAGTGAGGACAGAGTATTACTGTCCTTGTAACCACTAGAGGCGCCATAACACCATGACCAGGAGTGATATTGCAGAGTATTAAAGTCTGGTGACCACTTCAGGCACCATAACACCATGATCAGGAGTGATAAGGCAGAATATTAATGTCTGCTGACCAGTAGAGGCGCCATAAAACCATTATCAGGAGCGATAGGGCAGGGTATTATAGTGGTAACCACTAGAGGTGCCATAAAAAACCATGATCGGAGTGATAGGGCAGAGTATACTGTCCTTTGACCACTAGAGGCGCCATAACACCATGATCAGAAGTGATAGGACAGAGTATTACTGCTGTATCCACTTGAGGCGCCCATAGCACCATGATCAGGAGTGAGGGCAGAGAATTACAGTCCTTTAACCATAGAGGTGCCATAACACCAAGATCAGGAGTGATAGGGTAGAGTATTACTGTCCTGTACACATAGAGGCACCATAACACCACATCAGGAGTGATAGGGCAGAGTATTACTATCCTGTAACCACTAGAGGCACCAAACACCATGATCAGGATTGATGGGCAGAGTTATTACTGTCTGGGACCAATAGAGGCGTCTAAACATACTCAGGAGATTGATAGGGCAGAGTATCTGTCTGTAACCACTGAGAGGCGCCATAAACACCATGATCAAGAGTGATAGGGCAGGTATTACTGTCCTGTAACCACTAGAGGCACCATAAACACATGATCAGGATTGATTGGGCCACAGTTATACTGTCCTGGACCACTAGAGGCGCCGTAAAACCATGATCAGGAGTGATAGGGCATAATATTACTGTCCTGTTACCACTAGAGGCACCAATACACCATGATCAGAAGTGATAGGGCAGAGTATTATGTCCTGTAACCAATAGAGGGCCAATAACACCAAGATTCAGGAGTGATAGTGCAGAGTATTACTGTCCTGTAACCACTAGAGGCACCATGACACCATGATCTGGAGTGATAGGGCAGAGTATACTGTCTGTAACCACTAGGGCACATAACACCATGATAGGGTGATAGGGCAGAGTTTACTGTCCTGTAACCACAGAGAGGCACACCTAACACCATGATCAGGATGATGGGCAGAGTAGTACGTCTGGGGACCACTAGAGGCGTCATAACACCATGATCAGGAGTGATAGGCAGAGTATTACTGTCTGTATCTACAAGAGGTGCATAACACCATGATCAGGAGTGATAGGGCAGAGTAGTATTACTGTTCCGTAACCACTAGAGGAGCCATAACACCATGATCAGGGGTGATAGGGCAGAGTATTACTGTTGGTGACACTAGAGGCGCCATAAAACCATGATCAGAGTGATAGGGCAGAGTATATGTCCTGTATCATTAAACGCACATAACACCATGATCAGGAGTGATAGGGCAGAGTAATACTGTCCTGTATCCACTAGAGGCGCCATAACACCCATGATCATTAGTGAAAGGGCAGAGTTTACTGTCCGTGACACTAGAGGCACCATACACCATGATCAGGAGTGATGGGGGAGAGTGTTACTGTCTGGTGACCACTAGAGGCGCCCAATAAAACCATGATCAGGAGTGATAGGGCATATTTCTCTCCGTTACACTGCGCACCAATACACCATGATAAGAAGTGATAGGGCAGAGTAATTACTGTCCTTTAACCCTAGATGCGCCATAACACCAAGATCAGGAGTGATAGGGCAGAGGATAATGTCCTGTACCCAAGTGGCGCCACAACACCATGATCAGGAGTGATAGGGCAGAGTATTACTGTCTGTAACCACTGAGGCACCATAACACAATGATCAGGAGTGATAGGGCAGAGTATTACTGTCTGTAACCACTAGAGGCGCCACATAACACCATGATAGGAGTGATAGGGCAGAGTATTATGTCCTGTAACCACTAGAGCACCATAACACCATTATCAGGAGTGATAGGGCAGAGTATTACTTTCCTGTAACCCACTAGCGCACCATAAACACCATGATCAGGAGTGATAGGGCAGAGTTTTACTTCTGGTGACCACTAGAGGCGCCATAACACCATGATCAGGAGTGATAGGGCAGAGTTATACTGTCGTAACCCACTAGAGGCGCCATAACACCCATGATCAGGAGTGATAGGAGGGCAGAGTATTACTGTCCTGTAACCACTAGAGGCACCTAACACCATGATCAGAGTGATGGGCAGAGTTTTCTGTCCTGTAACCAATAGTGGCGCCATAACACCAAGATCAGGAGTGATAGGGGCAGATATTACTGTCCTGTAACCACTAGAGGCGCCATAAACCATGATCAGGAGTGATAGGGCAGAGTTTACGTCCTGTAACACTAGAGGCGCATAACACATGATCAGGAGTGATAGGGCAGAGTATTACTGTCTGGACCACTAGAGGCGCCTAACACCATGATCAGGAGTGATAGGGCAGAGTATTACTGTCTCTGTAACCACTAGAGGTGCCATAACACATGATCAGGAGTGATAGGGCAGAGTATTTACTGTCTGGTGACCACTAGAGGCGCATAAAACACCATGATCAGGAGTGATAGGACAGAGTATTACTGTCCTGTAACCACTAGAGGTGCCATAACCATGATCAGGAGTGATAAGAGCATATTAATGTCTGCTGACCACGTAGAGGACGCCCTAAAATAAAACCCATTATCAGGAGTGATAGGGAAGAGGTATACTGTGTGGGAATCTAGAGGCGCCATAACATAAACACCATGACAGGAGTGATAGGGCAGAGTTTATATACTGTTGGTGACCATAGAGGCGCCATAACACCATGACTAAGGAGTGATAGGGTCAGAGTATACTGTTCTGGTGACAACTAGAGGACTCCCATAACACCATGATCAGGAGTGATATGGCAGAGTATTACTTGTCCTGTATCCACTGGGGGCGCCAAAACACCATGATCAGGAGGATAGGGCAGAGTATTCTGTTGGTGACACTAGAGGCAGCCATACACCTCGACCAGAAGTGATAGGGAGAGAGTTATTACGCCTGGTGACCATAGAGGCACCATAAACACCATGATCAGGAGGAGTGATAGGGCAGAGTACTACAGTCATCTAAAATAGAGGCGCCATCTACACCAAGATCAGAGTGATAGGGCAGAGTATTACTGTCCTGTAACACTACAGTTAACCATACACACTGCCATAACACCAAGATCAGGAGTGATAGGGCAGAGTATTACTGTCCTTTAACCACTAGAGGCACCATAACACCATGATCAGGAGTGATAGGGCAGAGTATTACTGTCCTGTAACCACTAGAGGCACCATTACACCATGATCAGGAGTGATAGGGCAGAGTATTACAGTCTGATGACCACTAGAGGTGCCATAACACCATGATCACGAGTGATAGGGCAGAGTATTACTGTCTAATGTCCACTAGAGGCGCCATAACACCATGATCAGGGCTATGGGGCACATTTTCTTACCCGTCCCGTTGACGCTGCCAACCTGGAATGTCCGACGAGGATTCGCTGCTGCCGCCCAATTTCCTGCATGTGTCGCTTCCCCCACTGAAATCTGCCGGAGTTCACTTTTTTTCCCTGTGCAAGTGAGTGCTGATCTTGTGACACAATTTGTTTTCTAAATTCCGCGGTTTGTCCGAATCAGTTGGGTTGTCCGCCGTCCATGGCCTCTATTTGTGTTACGTGCAAGCCGGCGCCAATTCGTGCGCTTAAATCCTGGGGCAATTCAGGGAAAATCGGAAAAAAATCGTGAAACCCGAAAGAATTGTGTCCAGCCCCCCCCCATGTTTGGAGACCAAACACGGATCCTCTACGTTTTCACTAGGAGTTCTGTTTATCTCCCCACCACATATTGGTCCACATCTATCAGTAGTCGTGTAGTCCCTCCTTTGCAGGGTGTGGTAGATTACTGAATACTGGGGCACGTCTTTGTTCATCTGGCGCCCCCTACATTGTTCGGGGAGTGTGCACAAACTTGATTTTGTTGCACCTGTAACATAGAGCGTGCACCTGTAACATAGAGCATGCAACACAATTCTGTGGAGTCGCAGTAATAAATGCACGATCCAACTCTGCTCCGGACGCTCCTTTGTGTTCTGAGTTTTGTGGCGAGGAGGACACCGAGCAGTCACTACATGATAAGGGGGGAGACGCTTTATAAATAATAGTGAAAACAGTTTCCATGATTATTTCAGGACAAAATCAGGCAGAAATCTGGCACAAACATTTAATAAATGTGGCGCATAGATTTCCAGGAGCGCGTTCATCCCGTTCATCCCACAGAAATATTACTGGTACACAAGTAGGACATAGCTCCACAACTTCATAGCTCCTTATGGAATGATGGCCTCCATCTGTCTGGTGAGGACTGCTTGAAGTAGGACTGTATTTCCCAGGAAACCCTGGTTCCAGACCACCTGCCAAATGTCATATCCCAGCAGCCCCAGACCTGATATAATATTATATTCCCACATCCTCCACATATTTTAGCGCTAAATATCGTACTGATGCACAATTAGTGCTCATTAGCTTATATCTGATGAAGAGTAACATCTAAAGGGAGATGGTGGAGGGTCTGATACAGTCTGTATAGTCCCGGTGTGACTGTGCGGTGTAAGAAAGGGTTAATGTAAGTGAAGACGATCTGCGTTCAGGGCTGTGGAAATAAATCAGTACAACTCAAAGAGGGTTAGAAATAGTTAATTCTGTTTCATCACCTTGTGCTGCAATTCTCCAGTGTTGAGATATTTCAGGCCACAAACATCTGGGGTCAGATCCAGAATAAAGTGAGATGAGATCAGACAAAGTAAAATATCTCCCATCCTAGTGTATAAAAAGAGATGATAGCAGTCACCAGGGTGGCCCTGATCCTGCGAGCCGCTGTCTCCGTGTCACTGCTGCTCCTCATCATGTCCTACTGAGGAGAGGAGACACTTCTGCTTCACAATCATCATCATCATCCTACAACTACAAGGAGATGTTCAGTCTTATTCCGATGCTTCTTCTTTTTTGGCTTTCATTGAAACAATTAGTCAGTAATCTTAACATTCGAAAAATTTATGATGAATTCAAAGACCATTACCAAGATGGGGATGTCATCATCGGTGGACTTCTGACCATAGATCAGTATGTTATGGTGAACATAAGGCGTAATGACACAACTCTACGATGTGGAGAGTAAGTCCTGGATTCATGTCTGTAATGTCACAGCTCCCCCGATGTATCCATACACTACAAGCCTCTGTATAATGTCACCAGTAATAGATGATGAGGCTACAGACATAGCTCCCCTGCATCTCTCCTTACACACAAGCCTCTGTATAATATCACCAGCAATAATGATGAGGGCTACAGACATAGCTCCTCCAATCCTCCATACACTACAAGCCTCTCGTGTATAATGTCAACCAGTATACATGATGAGGCTACAGACATAGCTACCTCATCTCTCCATACACTCAAGGCTATCTGTATATAAATCACCAGTAATACATGATGAGGCTACAGACATAGCTCCCCCAATGTCTCCATACACCACAAGCCTCTGTATAATGTCACCAGTAATACATGATGAGGCTACAGACATAGCCCCTCTGATCTCTTCATGTATGGCTGTGTACTGTGGCTGTAGCTCCATGTATGACTGTGTACTGTGGCTGTAGCTCTATTAATGACTATTTACTGTGGTTGTAGATCCATGTATGGCCGTGTACTTTGGCTGTAGCTCCACTTATGGCTGATTTCTGCGGCTGTAGCTCCATGTATGACTGTTAATTGTGTTTGAAGATCCATGTATGACTGTGTGCTGCAGCTGTAGCTCCATGTATGGCTGTAAACTGCAGCTGTAGTTCCATGTATGCCGATGTACTATGGCTGTAGCTCAATTTATGGTTGTGCTCCATGTGTCGCTGTGTACTGTGGCTGCAACTCCATGTGCAGCTGTAGCTTCATGTATGGCCTTGTAGTGGCTG